>CM068369.1:179429571-179637016 GCA_034769895.1 Magicicada septendecula | reverse complement strand
CTAATAGATGCAACGTCGTCGTTTTAGGGTAATTTGTGCTATGTCTTTTTCCTCTTTATATTGTTTAACTATAAAAATATCTGTCTAAGACTTGGTTCACCATCTAAATATACATAATAAGTTTTCTTATTTTTTACTGTATTTCAAATATTTCTTAATTTTACATGAATCTAACTACTCAGTAATATTGATTAGTTAATTTTACATCTTTTGATATATAGCTGGGTTTGTTTCAAGCTCATTTAAGCCCAAAAATTACAATTTTATATGATGATTGTATGCCTCATATTTTGTACAAATTCAGTGTTTTAAAGGTTTTTATTTGTTTTTTCTTATAATATTTCCATGGAATATACTTAATAACTCTGTGATTACTTTGTTGTTAATAATTTGGTTGTTAACACATTTCAATATTGATTAATTTACTGTTTAGTCTGATTTGATTACTATCATAGGCCTATTATTAACTGTTTCCAAAAGAAGTTAATTTCCTTTCCTTTGTCATTCTATTTGCTATTAACTGTATCTGTATTAATTATATTTTCAATTTCTGTATTGTATGTATTGAATTCTATTCCTATTACATAGATTGATTCTTTGATAGATAATTTTTTTGGTTTATATGCCAGTCTGTGTTTACTATTGTACATCATATATGGTTTACTGTTTTGAATAAAATTATTACATTTTTATGTCCTACTTGCCTCTCTGCCTTACACAATGGAAAATTAAATGACATGATTTTAAAATACAATGATATATCTTGTATCTACTAAACTTTCTTTATAATAATAACATCATTGAACCATAACATAAACATCTTATGCCTAATTTTCTCTATACTTAGAATTATAATGAGAACATATTATTATCAGTCTTTGGCTGTCCTTTGTTTTTATGTTTCATTTTGTCACAACCTTATTCTATTAAAATATCTTATTCCTAGTAACAATTTCAGTTATTCACTGTCTCTTTTTATTTACTATAACTATTTTGCTAAAATATTAACATAAAAACACCTTAGAACTACTGACACTTGCAGTGATTAACTGTCTCTTGTGTTACCTATACCTAAATTGTTCATACAATAAAATAAAAACATCTTATACCTATCATATTGTTATTATGCCTAAACACTAAAACACTTTTATTATCTAAATTACACTCAGTCATTAGACTGTCTCTTTAGTTTTTATCTAGTATTTCCTACACTAATGGTAGTCTGTTTTAATATATTTTTTATATCACACTTTATTATAAGGTGTCCTTTATCTTGGCTACACTACTGGTAGTTTGTTTCGTTAGATTTTTTTTTATATCACACTTTATTATAAGGTGTCCTTTATTTTGGCTACACTAATAGTAGTCTGTTTTAATAGTTTTTTGACATATTATTCTTACAACTAGTATACAATTTGGTTTTCTGGGATTGTATCTTGTAACTTGTTCTGGGTCTACATATATCAGTTTTAATTTTGTTTCATGGTAAGTATTACATGACTATCATTTTGTTTTGGCATATCTCTTCCTGTTTCTGGTCTCTTTGTGGGAATCTTGATATATTTTGTCCCTTATTAATA
Source organism: Magicicada septendecula (assembly GCA_034769895.1). NCBI lineage: Eukaryota > Metazoa > Arthropoda > Insecta > Hemiptera > Cicadidae > Magicicada > Magicicada septendecula. The sequence continues at coordinate 179,635,436 of CM068369.1, read as the reverse complement.
TGGTTTCATCCTTTTATTTCCTTTTTTATGGTCCTTCCCTTTTTAACTGCTTCCCCAATCTACTGGGTATACTGCTGGTTTAACCGGTTTTTACATAGTAAGTTATTTTAATCAATGGTTTTCTTTGTTATCTTCCATTTTTATTTACATTTTATTGATTTAATATACAGTTTCTAGTGTAATCCTTAAAACAATTTATTCTTCTCACTCACTATGGAACTTTTTCCTTTAGTTATGTTGCATTAAGTCAAATGTTTAGCGTGATAAATTTGTTATGTTACATATGCTCTCCTGTAAAAGTGATTAGTTCAGATCATACTCTTAGTATGGATGAAATAATTACTACTAATTCTTTTGTATTTCCTACATTTCCTTCGTGATTACATGTTTTCACTTTATATACCTTCTTTTTCCACCGTTGCTTCCTCTCAGATGATGTGTATCTCCTTCATCAGTTTCTTTCTTCATTGATAAGTGATCTCCAATCTTGTGTATAACATTATCATTTTATATTCTTTCTTATTTGGTGCTTCCTCACCAGTATGTTTACTCCCTAACATTCCCTAACAAATTAATTGGAACAGTTCAGAGTGGCACTTTTGGCTTCAATCCCTGCTGTCCAACACTTCAATTGAGTCCAGAGGTATTATCATCTCTGCTCAAAATATAAGACTGATGGCATTTTCTACATCCAGTCATAAAAATAAATAAACAGTAAAAGTAGTCATTTTTGACTAAAATAAACATCTTTAGATTCTTCACTTCATAATACTTTATATTAATTAATACTTTTATACACTTGACTCTTCTTCTCTCTTAAAGCTTATTCCATATTAGGTGGTTTAGGTATGTGGTATAATATACATTTCATCATGTTTACATAGTAAGTAGTATCTATATTTACTCTTTCTACCATCTGGTATCCATTGAGTTATTTTTATTGCTCATGGTGTAACATGAATTAATTCTTTATCACTTTCACTATAACAGTGGTTATTGCAACAACATTATCATTATTAGTATCAGGGTTTTTTGGTTTCTGGTCTCACTATTTGGTCTTTACTGAGTTGGTCCTTCTTCATTGTTCCATTTTTATTAAATTATTTTCTTTGTGAGTTTGGTTAAGTTGTTTCGATTAAGTCATATGATATTCTGGTTTCCTTTCTCCTTCAGAATTTTGTATCTCTTTCTTACAAAATCTTTTTTCGTATTCCAGAGTTATTTCTCATCATTTGTATGAGTAATGATATGAGCTTAACATTTTTTAATTTTAGATATTTTTATTCAACTACATTCTTTCTTATTCATAGTTGTTTTTCAAATATTTTGGTGTAAGTTGTACTTATTATTGTTTTGAATTTTGAAAATCTTTATTCATCAAAATTCTTTTCTCATTCATAATAGTCTTTGAATGTTTGGTGTAAGTGGTACTTACTAATTTTTTGAATTTAGAAAATTATTATCTCCATCCAAATTCTTTTTACTTTCGTAATAGTCTTTGAATATTTTGTGTAAGTGGTACTTACGGATTTTTGGAATTTTGAAATTTTATTATTCCATCAAAATTCTTTTTATTTATTCACAATAATCTTTCAAATGTTTTGTTGTAAGTTGTACTTACTAATGTTTTTGAATTTTGAAGTTTTATTATTCCATCAAAATTCTTATTTCGTTCATAATAATCTTTCAAATGTTTTGTGTAAGTTGTCCTTACTAATGTTTTGAATTTTGAAGTTTTTATTTCTCAAAATTCTTATTTCGTTCCTAATAATCCTTCCAATGTTTTGTGTAAGTTGTCCTTACTAATGTTTTTGAATTTTGAAGTTTTCATTTCCATCAAAATTCTTATTTCGTTCCTAATAATCCTTCCAATGTTTTGTGTAAGTTGTCCTTACTAATGTTTTTGAATTTTGAAGTTTTATTATTCCATCAAAATTCTTATTTCGTTCATAATAATCTTTCAAATGTTTTGTGTAAGTTGTACTTACTAATTTTTGAATTTTGAAGTTTTTATTTCTCAAAATTCTTTTTATTTTTTTCATTCATAATAATCTTTCAAATGTTTTGTTGTAAGTTGTACTTACTAATGTTTTTGAATTTTGAAGTTCATTATGTTCAAAATTCTCTCTTTTTTTTTTCATTCATAATAATCTTTCAAATGTTTTGTTGTAAGTTGTACTTACTAATGTTTTTGAATTTTGAAGTTATTATTTCATCAAAATTCTTATTTCGTTCATAATAATCTTTCAAATGTTTAGTGTAAGTTATACTTATGGATTTTTGGAATTTTGAAGTTATTATTTCTCCTCGAAATATTTTTTAATGGATAACTGATTATAAGTTCCTTTTACTTTATTTGAAATGATATCCTTTAGTACATACGTATTGTTATTATTGTTTTTAATAATCAGGTATGGGCCGGTATACAGCAGTAACAACTTTTTGGTAATGCCTTCCAAAGTACTGGGTAATTCCCTGTTTTTTAGCAGTACCTTTTCTCCGACTTCATAGCTTATTATTTTCTTAACAGCCTTTTGATATTTGTTCTTGCGCCTTTCCTGGTCTTCGGCCAATTTATTGTAGAATCTGATTCGATTGAATTTGTATTCATGACTCCTGGGGAACTCTATTATGTCTTGTATTTCTCTCGGAGGCGGTTTTTCATACATTGCCGTGTATGGCGTGGTACCTATAGCGGGGTGATATGACAAATTAAGGAATTCTTCAGTAGCTAATAAATATTCTTGCCACTTCTTTTGTTGGTTATAGCAATAAGTCCGTAATATTCTTCCGACCTCTCGCAGTACCCTCTCCGCTGGATTGCTGCTGGGGTGGTAGACAGATGTCTTGTAAGTCTTAATGCCCAATGTATTCAGAGTGTTTCTCCACCTCCAACCCTTAAATTGCGTTCCATGGTCTGTGATTATGGATATCGGGCTTCCTACCTCTGGAATGTAATGATTTGTTATTATTCCTAGAGTCTTCAGAGTGGTGGCTCTGTTCACAGGGTATAGTTTTGTGAATTTTGTAAAATGATCCATCATAATAATAATATACTTGTATCGATGGCGTCCGCCACTGCGGGGAAATGGACCACATATGTCCAGAAAGACCTTTTCCAGTTTGGCTTGTGAGGTAATTGGTATCATACCCTCCTTTCTCTCATTGTTGGTTTTCACCAATTGACATATCAGACAGGTTTTGAGGTAGTTTCTCGTTTTTCTATTGATACTTTTTATATGACAATTCTCTTCTATTGCCTTGATCACCTTCATGGCTCCCATGTGACCGTATCGTAGGTGATAGTCCAGGATGATATCCTTTTCGATTGTAGTAGGGATCATGATCTTCCATATCTCTTCGTCAAGGGATGTCTTGATGAATAAAATTCCATTATGTATACAATAAAATTTGTTTATTGTGTCATCTTGGTTGGAGAGACGAAGTTTAATATGGTTTAACTTCGGATCGGACTGCTGGTGTTTGCTGATGTCCTGCACTATCTTCTCTAAATCGGATCTGTCCTTAATAATGTTATAGATTTTCAAGATGCTCTCCTTTTCGCCTTCGAACGTTTGTTCTTCCAGATTCACTCTCGACAATACGTCGGCTACTACATTTTTACTTCCAGGAACATACTCCCACTGTATATCGTATTCCTGCAGGGCGAGTACCCATCTGGTCAATCTACCATGGCTTAATTTGCATCTTCTTAGAAATGATATTGACTTGTGATCGGTTCGAACGGTCACTGGATATCCGAGGATATACGTCCGAAACTTCCCGCAGGCAAAGACTACACTTAGCAGTTCTTTTTCCGTCACATTATAGTTCTTTTCACACTGGTTAAGGGTTCTGCTAGCAAAGCTCACTATTAGATGGTTTCCAGTTGTAGAAGTGTTGTATGTTATACGGATGACGATTCATTTTTCTTGTTATATGCACTATTATTTTCTTTATTTTACTTCCATTAAATGTACATCACTTTTAGTTGTGTTTATCAAATTTTGAACAATATACTAAATAAATATATGTATCCAAACACACACACATGTATAAGTAAGCATCACATTAAAAATTAAAATGATACTTACATTGTCCCACTGAAGGCTCACCCACACGGCTTGAAGATCATACTGGGGCCATGTTGGAATAAATAACGATGAATTGTTCAGCCTCCGCTTACACCTCGTTCAGCTCTGCCTGCAATAGAAAAGAAAATCATCTGTTACACATGTGTATTTGTAAGAATACATATAAAAATTAGTGTGTATTTCATTCTTCAATAATTATTCGTCTTTAATATTTTCCATAGCCATGCATATCTTCTTTTTTCTCATGTTTATTATAATAACAGTTATTCAGTACCTCTTCTTATTTCAGTTGTATACTTCATAATGTCGCATGTGTAGAAGTGCTGAATGCTGTAAGGGTGACGATTGATTTTACTTGTTATATGCACTCTTATTTTCTTTATTTTACTTCCATTAAATGTACAACACTTTGAGTTTTGTTTATCAAATTTTGAACATTATACAAAGAAATATATGTATTCAAACATTCACATGTACAAGTAAGCATGACATTTATAAATAAATATGATACTTACACTGTCGCACTAAAAGGCTCACCAACACTGCTTGAAGATCTTACTGGTGACATGTTGGAACAAATAACGATGAATTGTTCAGCCTCCTCTTACACCTCGATCAGGCTCTGCCTGCAATAGAAAGAAAATCATCTGTTACACATGTGTATTTGTAAGTATACATATAAGTATTTAGTGTGTATTTCATTCTTCGATAATTACTCGTCTTTAATATTTTATATAGCCATGCTTATCTTCTTTGTGTTAATTTTTATAATAATAACAATTAATCAGTTCCTCTTCTTATTTCAGTTTGTTGCTTTGAAATGTCACAAAGTGTAGAAATGTTGTATGTTATATGGATGACAATTCATTTTTCATGATATATGCACTCTTATTTTCTTTATTTTGCTTCCGTTAAATGTACATCACTTTCAGTGTTGTTTATCAAATTTTGAACAATATACTAAATAGATATATGTATCCAAACACACACACATGTATAAGTAAGCATCACATTTATAAATAAATATGATACTTACACTGGCCCACTGAAACGCTCACCCACACTGTATGAAGATCATACTGGGGACATGTTGGAACAAATAACGATGAATTGTTCATCCTCCGCTTACACCTCACTCAGGCTCTGCCTGCAATAGAGAAGAAAATCATCTGTTACACATGTGTATTTGTAAGTATAAATATAAATATTTAGTGAGTATTTCATTCTTCAATGATTATTCGTCTTTAATATTTTCCATAGCCTTGCATATCTTCTTTGTGTTCATTTTTATTATAATAACAATTATTCAGTTCATCTTCTTATTTAAGTTGTATGCTTCATAATGTCACATAGTGTAGACGTGTTGTATGTTATACGGATGATGATTAATTTTTCGTGTTATATGCACTCTTATTTTCTTTATTTTACTTCCATTAAATGTACATCACTTTCAGTTTTGGTTATCAAATTTTGAACAATATACTAAATAAATATATGTATCCAAACACACAAACACATGTATAAGTAAGCATCGCATTTATAAATAAATATGATACTTACACTGTCCCACTGAAAGCCTCACACACGCAGCTTGAAGATCTTACTGGGGACATGTTGGAACAAATAACGATGAATAGTTAAGCCTCCGCTTACACCTCGATCGGGCTCTGCCTGCAATAGAAAATAAAATCATCTGTTACACATGTGTATTTGTTAGTATACATATAAATATTTAGTGCGTATTTCATTCTTCAATAATTATTCGTCTTTAATATTTTACATAGCCATGCTTATCTTCTTTGTCTTCATTTTTATTATAATAACTATTAATCAGTTCGTCTTCTTATTTCAGTTGTTTGCTTCATAATTTCATATAGTGTAGAAGTGGTGTATGTTATATGGATGACGATTCATTTTTCATGATATATGCACTATTATTTTCTTAATTTTACATTCATTAAATGTACATTACTTTAAGTTCCGATTTTCAAATTTTGAACAATATACTAAATAAATATATGTATCCAAACACACACACATGTATAAGTAAGCATCACATTTATAAATAAATATGATACTTACACTGTACCACTGAAAACCTCACGCACACTGCTTGATGATCACACTGCGGCCAATCAGCACAAATAACTATGTTTTATTCAGCCTCTGCTTACACCTCTTCCTGCCTCTGCCTGCAATAGAAAAGAAAATCATGTGTAATACATGTGTATTTGTAGGTATACATATAAAAATTTAGTGAGTTTTTCAATCTTCAAAAATTATTCGTCTTTAATATTTTCAATAGCCATGCGTACCTTCTTTTGTTCATTTTTATTATAATAACAATTAATCAGTTCCTCTTCTTATTTCAGTTGTTTGCTTCATAATGTCACATAGTGTAGAAGTGTTGTATGTTATACGGATGACGATTCATTTTTCTTGTTATATGGACTCTTATTTTCTTTATTTTACTTCTATTAAATGTACATCACTTTCAGTTGTGTTTATCAAATTTTGAACAATATACTAAATAAATATATGTATCCAAACACACACACATGTATAAGTAAGCATCACATTAAAAATAAAAATGATACACTGTCCCACTAAAAGGCTCACCCACACTGCTTGAAGATCTTACTGGGGACATGTTGGAACAAGTAACGATGAATTGTTCAGCCTCCGCTTACACCTCGATCAGGCTCTGCCTGCAATAGAAAAGAAAATCATCTGTTACACATGTGTAATTGTAAGTATAGATATAAGTATTTAGTGTGTATTTCATTCTTCAATAATTACTCGTCTTTAATATTTTATATAGCCATGCTTATCTTCTTTGTGTTCATTTTTATTATAAATTTTTATTTATATTCAGTTGTTTGCTTTGAAATGTCACATAGTGTAGAAGTGTTGTATGTTATATGGATGACAATTCATTTTTCATGATATATGCACTCTTATATTCTTTATTTTAATTCCATTAAATGTACATCACTTTCAGTTTTGTTTATCAAATTTTGAACAATATACTAAATAAATATATGTATCCAAACACATTCACATGTATAAGTAAGCATCGCATTTATAAATAAATATGATACTTACACTGTCCCACTGAAAGGCTCACCCACACTGTATGAAGATCATACGGGGGACATTTTGGAACAAATAACGATGAATTGTTCATCCTCCGCATACACCTCGCTCAGGCTCTGCCTGCAATAGAAAAGAAAATGATCTGTTACACATGTGTATTTGTATGTATACATATAAATATTTAGTGAGTATTTCATTCTTCAATAATTATTCGTCTTTAATATTTTCCATAGCCTTTGTAATATAATGATATTACAAATATAAAATATAAAAATAAAAAAAGATATTGATATGTTGATATGTGTTGTATTAGATTTTATAGATATGCCCTGACTGTAAGCCCCTTTAGTTTGGTTTAGTCAATTTGTAATATACTGTAATTTCAAATGTAATAATAATAAATAAAATATAAAGATATAGATAATCAGAATTGTGTAGGTTGTCTGGATCTCGGTATTGAACTCGCCGATGATACAGCTCCACTTTGGATTCACCAAATACAAAGAATAGATTTAATATAAATAGGTTATAACTAGGTGTAATTGATTGACAAATAACAAATAGATCAACTTTATAAATTGTGAAAATATTTTTTCTTGTTCTTGTATTGAGGTTGTTTGAATTATTTAATTTAATTAATTAATAATTAATTAATTAATTGAGTGTGTAATTTCCTTATATATCTATTCTCTCACTGTAAATTATTTTTTTGTTAAAAAAAAATAATAGCAACATTAATTATAGAAATAAAACCATTGTGGTAACTGAGTAATGATTTGCGTTTATTAACATTCAAAATTATGCGCCAGTCAAACTACGCATGACCAAGGCATTGGCTAATCTTTGCTCCAGTCGGTAGCGAAAAAAATCAACAAATATATTTTTACAAGTTTAGATTTGTGGTTCTTTTAACGAGTCGAAATGGTCAGAGGGCAAGGAACAAGGTACATTTAACAGGTATTCTTAAACTAAATGGTAATAGCTGAAATAGAACAAAATTATTATTGCAATTGTCAATTAAATAAAATGAATTAGCGAACCGAGTCGAAGAGATGATGTCACTCCCTTCAGCAGGCAGTGCTCTCGTGCTGGTGAGAAAACAATTATGGCCGCCGTCTCCTCGATTTTAAACTGCTACGTTGCTGGAATTGGCTGAGATTCTCCCGCAGAAATAAAATGATATTCCCTTTTCTGCGAAGTGGTGTTGGTCCAGGAATATAGTGTAGAATGTCCTCTCGTCGTCTGCGATGTCGATTTCTTGATGGATTTCTTGTGTTGTGTCCGGTGTTCAAATATGTGTATTGGTGTTCTGTGAATTCGGTCCAAAATTGTTCAAAATGGCTGTTGATTTCTTGTGTTGAGTTTTATGGTGTTATTACTGTGTTTTGGAAATTTGTGAAGTGTTAGAAATTGATAGTTAAGGTTATTTCACTTTTTAGATCATCTCCGTTACATGCCGCATAACCACACTTGGTTTTTACACAAATTATTCTGTTTTCAGTACTCTGCTAACACATTTCCAACCATTCGGCTTTACGATTAACAATAGACTAATAGACGCAACGTCGTCGTTTTAGGGTAATTTGTGCTATGTCTTTTTCCTCTTTATATTGTTTAACTATAAAAATATCTGTCTAAGACTTGGTTCACCATCTAAATATACATAATAAGTTTTCTTATTTTTTACTGTATTTCAAATATTTCTTAATTTTACATGAATCTAACTACTCAGTAATATTGATTAGTTAATTTTACATCTTTTGATATATAGCTGGGTTTGTTTCAAGCTCATTTAAGCCCAAAAATTACAATTTTATATGATGATTGTATGCCTCATATTTTGTACAAATTCAGTGTTTTAAAGGTTTTTATTTGTTTTTTCTTATAATATTTCCATGGAATATACTTAATAACTCTGTGATTACTTTGTTGTTAATAATTTGGTTGTTAACACATTTCAATATTGATTAATTTACTGTTTAGTCTGATTTGATTACTATCATAGGCCTATTATTAACTGTTTCCAAAAGAAGTTAATTTCCTTTCCTTTGTCATTCTATTTGCTATTAACTGTATCTGTATTAATTATATTTTCAATTTCTGTATTGTATGTATTGAATTCTATTCCTATTACATAGATTGATTCTTTGATAGATAATTTTTTTGGTTTATATGCCAGTCTGTGTTTACTATTGTACATCATATATGGTTTACTGTTTTGAATAAAATTATTACATTTTTATGTCCTACTTGCCTCTCTGCCTTACACAATGGAAAATTAAATGACATGATTTTAAAATACAATGATATATCTTGTATCTACTAAACTTTCTTTATAATAATAACATCATTGAACCATAACATAAACATCTTATGCCTAATTTTCTCTATACTTAGAATTATAATGAGAACATATTATTATCAGTCTTTGGCTGTCCTTTGTTTTTATGTTTCATTTTGTCACAACCTTATTCTATTAAAATATCTTATTCCTAGTAACAATTTCAGTTATTCACTGTCTCTTTTTATTTACTATAACTATTTTGCTAAAATATTAACATAAAAACACCTTAGAACTACTGACACTTGCAGTGATTAACTGTCTCTTGTGTTACCTATACCTAAATTGTTCATACAATAAAATAAAAACATCTTATACCTATCATATTGTTATTATGCCTAAACACTAAAACACTTTTATTATCTAAATTACACTCAGTCATTAGACTGTCTCTTTAGTTTTTATCTAGTATTTCCTACACTAATGGTAGTCTGTTTTAATATATTTTTTATATCACACTTTATTATAAGGTGTCCTTTATCTTGGCTACACTACTGGTAGTTTGTTTCGTTAGATTTTTTTTTATATCACACTTTATTATAAGGTGTCCTTTATTTTGGCTACACTAATAGTAGTCTGTTTTAATAGTTTTTTGACATATTATTCTTACAACTAGTATACAATTTGGTTTTCTGGGATTGTATCTTGTAACTTGTTCTGGGTCTACATATATCAGTTTTAATTTTGTTTCATGGTAAGTATTACATGACTATCATTTTGTTTTGGCATATCTCTTCCTGTTTCTGGTCTCTTTGTGGGAATCTTGATATATTTTGTCCCTTATTAATATGGTTTCATCCTTTTATTTCCTTTTTTATGGTCCTTCCCTTTTTAACTGCTTCCCCAATCTACTGGGTATACTGCTGGTTTAACCGGTTTTTACATAGTAAGTTATTTTAATCAATGGTTTTCTTTGTTATCTTCCATTTTTATTTACATTTTATTGATTTAATATACAGTTTCTAGTGTAATCCTTAAAACAATTTATTCTTCTCACTCACTATGGAACTTTTTCCTTTAGTTATGTTGCATTAAGTCAAATGTTTAGCGTGATAAATTTGTTATGTTACATATGCTCTCCTGTAAAAGTGATTAGTTCAGATCATACTCTTAGTATGGATGAAATAATTACTACTAATTCTTTTGTATTTCCTACATTTCCTTCGTGATTACATGTTTTCACTTTATATACCTTCTTTTTCCACCGTTGCTTCCTCTCAGATGATGTGTATCTCCTTCATCAGTTTCTTTCTTCATTGATAAGTGATCTCCAATCTTGTGTATAACATTATCATTTTATATTCTTTCTTATTTGGTGCTTCCTCACCAGTATGTTTACTCCCTAACATTCCCTAACAAATTAATTGGAACAGTTCAGAGTGGCACTTTTGGCTTCAATCCCTGCTGTCCAACACTTCAATTGAGTCCAGAGGTATTATCATCTCTGCTCAAAATATAAGACTGATGGCATTTTCTACATCCAGTCATAAAAATAAATAAACAGTAAAAGTAGTCATTTTTGACTAAAATAAACATCTTTAGATTCTTCACTTCATAATACTTTATATTAATTAATACTTTTATACACTTGACTCTTCTTCTCTCTTAAAGCTTATTCCATATTAGGTGGTTTAGGTATGTGGTATAATATACATTTCATCATGTTTACATAGTAAGTAGTATCTATATTTACTCTTTCTACCATCTGGTATCCATTGAGTTATTTTTATTGCTCATGGTGTAACATGAATTAATTCTTTATCACTTTCACTATAACAGTGGTTATTGCAACAACATTATCATTATTAGTATCAGGGTTTTTTGGTTTCTGGTCTCACTATTTGGTCTTTACTGAGTTGGTCCTTCTTCATTGTTCCATTTTTATTAAATTATTTTCTTTGTGAGTTTGGTTAAGTTGTTTCGATTAAGTCATATGATATTCTGGTTTCCTTTCTCCTTCAGAATTTTGTATCTCTTTCTTACAAAATCTTTTTTCATATTCCAGAGTTATTTCTCATCATTTGTATGAGTAATGATATGAGCTTAACATTTTTTAATTTTAGATATTTTTATTCAACTACATTCTTTCTTATTCATAGTTGTTTTTCAAATATTTTGGTGTAAGTTGTACTTATTATTGTTTTGAATTTTGAAAATCTTTATTCATCAAAATTCTTTTCTCATTCATAATAGTCTTTGAATGTTTGGTGTAAGTGGTACTTACTAATTTTTTGAATTTAGAAAATTATTATCTCCATCCAAATTCTTTTTACTTTCATAATAGTCTTTGAATATTTTGTGTAAGTGGTACTTACGGATTTTTGGAATTTTGAAATTTTATTATTCCATCAAAATTCTTTTTATTTATTCACAATAATCTTTCAAATGTTTTGTTGTAAGTTGTACTTACTAATGTTTTTGAATTTTGAAGTTTTATTATTCCATCAAAATTCTTATTTCGTTCATAATAATCTTTCAAATGTTTTGTGTAAGTTGTCCTTACTAATGTTTTGAATTTTGAAGTTTTTATTTCTCAAAATTCTTATTTCGTTCCTAATAATCCTTCCAATGTTTTGTGTAAGTTGTCCTTACTAATGTTTTTGAATTTTGAAGTTTTCATTTCCATCAAAATTCTTATTTCGTTCCTAATAATCCTTCCAATGTTTTGTGTAAGTTGTCCTTACTAATGTTTTTGAATTTTGAAGTTTTATTATTCCATCAAAATTCTTATTTCGTTCATAATAATCTTTCAAATGTTTTGTGTAAGTTGTACTTACTAATTTTTGAATTTTGAAGTTTTTATTTCTCAAAATTCTTTTTATTTTTTTCATTCATAATAATCTTTCAAATGTTTTGTTGTAAGTTGTACTTACTAATGTTTTTGAATTTTGAAGTTCATTATGTTCAAAATTCTCTCTTTTTTTTTTCATTCATAATAATCTTTCAAATGTTTTGTTGTAAGTTGTACTTACTAATGTTTTTGAATTTTGAAGTTATTATTTCATCAAAATTCTTATTTCGTTCATAATAATCTTTCAAATGTTTAGTGTAAGTTATACTTACGGATTTTTGGAATTTTGAAGTTATTATTTCTCCTCGAAATATTTTTTAATGGATAACTGATTATAAGTTCCTTTTACTTTATTTGAAATGATATCCTTTAGTACATACGTATTGTTATTATTGTTTTTAATAATCAGGTATGGGCCGGTATACAGCAGTAACAACTTTTTGGTAATGCCTTCCAAAGTACTGGGTAATTCCCTGTTTTTTAGCAGTACCTTTTCTCCGACTTCATAGCTTATTATTTTCTTAACAGCCTTTTGATATTTGTTCTTGCGCCTTTCCTGGTCTTCGGCCAATTTATTGTAGAATCTGATTCGATTGAATTTGTATTCATGACTCCTGGGGAACTCTATTATGTCTTGTATTTCTCTCGGAGGCGGTTTTTCATACATTGCCGTGTATGGCGTGGTACCTATAGCGGGGTGATATGACAAATTAAGGAATTCTTCAGTAGCTAATAAATATTCTTGCCACTTCTTTTGTTGGTTATAGCAATAAGTCCGTAATATTCTTCCGACCTCTCGCAGTACCCTCTCCGCTGGATTGCTGCTGGGGCGGTAGACAGATGTCTTGTAAGTCTTAATGCCCAATGTATTCAGAGTGTTTCTCCACCTCCAACCCTTAAATTGCGTTCCATGGTCTGTGATTATGGATATCGGGCTTCCTACCTCTGGAATGTAATGATTTGTTATTATTCCTAGAGTCTTCAGAGTGGTGGCTCTGTTCACAGGGTATAGTTTTGTGAATTTTGTAAAATGATCCATCATAATAATAATATACTTGTATCGATGGCGTCCGCCACTGCGGGGAAATGGACCACATATGTCCAGAAAGACCTTTTCCAGTTTGGCTTGTGAGGTAATTGGTATCATCATACCCTCCTTTCTCTCATTGTTGGTTTTCACCAATTGACATATCAGACAGGTTTTGAGGTAGTTTCTCGTTTTTCTATTGATACTTTTTATATGACAATTCTCTTCTATTGCCTTGATCACCTTCATGGCTCCCATGTGACCGTATCGTAGGTGATAGTCCAGGATGATATCCTTTTCGATTGTAGTAGGGATCATGATCTTCCATATCTCTTCGTCAAGGGATGTCTTGATGAATAAAATTCCATTATGTATACAATAAAATTTGTTTATTGTGTCATCTTGGTTGGAGAGACGAAGTTTAATATGGTTTAACTTCGGATCGGACTGCTGGTGTTTGCTGATGTCCTGCACTATCTTCTCTAAATCGGATCTGTCCTTAATAATGTTATAGATTTTCAAGATGCTCTCCTTTTCGCCTTCGAACGTTTGTTCTTCCAGATTCACTCTCGACAATACGTCGGCTACTACATTTTTACTTCCAGGAACATACTCCCACTGTATATCGTATTCCTGCAGGGCGAGTACCCATCTGGTCAATCTACCATGGCTTAATTTGCATCTTCTTAGAAATGATATTGACTTGTGATCGGTTCGAACGGTCACTGGATATCCGAGGATATACGTCCGAAACATCCCACAGGCAAAGACTACACTTAGCAGTTCTTTTTCTGTCACATTATAGTTCTTTTCACACTGGTTAAGGGTTCTGCTAGCAAAGCTCACTACTAGATGGTTTCCAGTTGTAGAAGTGTTGTATGTTATACGGATGACGATTCATTTTTCTTGTTATATGCACTATTATTTTCTTTATTTTACTTCCATTAAATGTACATCACTTTTAGTTGTGTTTATCAAATTTTGAACAATATACTAAATAAATATATGTATCCAAACACACACACATGTATAAGTAAGCATCACATTAAAAATTAAAATGATACTTACACTGTCCCACTGAAGGCTCACCCACACGGCTTGAAGATCATACTGGGGCCATGTTGGAATAAATAACGATGAATTGTTCAGCCTCCGCTTACACCTCGTTCAGCTCTGCCTGCAATAGAAAAGAAAATCATCTGTTACACATGTGTATTTGTAAGAATACATATAAAAATTAGTGTGTATTTCATTCTTCAATAATTATTCGTCTTTAATATTTTCCATAGCCATGCATATCTTCTTTTTTCTCATGTTTATTATAATAACAGTTATTCAGTACCTCTTCTTATTTCAGTTGTATACTTCATAATGTCGCATGTGTAGAAGTGCTGAATGCTGTAAGGGTGACGATTGATTTTACTTGTTATATGCACTCTTATTTTCTTTATTTTACTTCCATTAAATGTACAACACTTTGAGTTTTGTTTATCAAATTTTGAACATTATACAAAGAAATATATGTATTCAAACATTCACATGTACAAGTAAGCATGACATTTATAAATAAATATGATACTTACACTGTCGCACTAAAAGGCTCACCAACACTGCTTGAAGATCTTACTGGTGACATGTTGGAACAAATAACGATGAATTGTTCAGCCTCCTCTTACACCTCGATCAGGCTCTGCCTGCAATAGAAAGAAAATCATCTGTTACACATGTGTATTTGTAAGTATACATATAAGTATTTAGTGTGTATTTCATTCTTCGATAATTACTCGTCTTTAATATTTTATATAGCCATGCTTATCTTCTTTGTGTTAATTTTTATAATAATAACAATTAATCAGTTCCTCTTCTTATTTCAGTTTGTTGCTTTGAAATGTCACAAAGTGTAGAACTGTTGTATGTTATATGGATGACAATTCATTTTTCATGATATATGCACTCTTATTTTCTTTATTTTACTTCCGTTAAATGTACATCGCTTTCAGTGTTGTTTATCAAATTTTGAACAATATACTAAATAGATATATGTATCCAAACACACACACATGTATAAGTAAGCATCACATTTATAAATAAATATGATACTTACACTGGCCCACTGAAACGCTCACCCACACTGTATGAAGATCATACTGGGGACATGTTGGAACAAATAACGATGAATTGTTCATCCTCCGCTTACACCTCACTCAGGCTCTGCCTGCAATAGAGAAGAAAATCATCTGTTACACAATTGTATTTGTAAGTATAAATATAAATATTTAGTGAGTATTTCATTCTTCAATGATTATTCGTCTTTAATATTTTCCATAGCCTTGCATATCTTCTTTGTGTTCATTTTTATTATAATAACAATTATTCAGTTCATCTTCTTATTTAAGTTGTATGCTTCATAATGTCACATAGTGTAGACGTGTTGTATGTTATACGGATGATGATTAATTTTTCGTGTTATATGCACTCTTATTTTCTTTATTTTACTTCCATTAAATGTACATCACTTTCAGTTTTGGTTATCAAATTTTGAACAATATACTAAATAAATATATGTCTCCAAACACACAAACACATGTATAAGTAAGCATCGCATTTATAAATAAATATGATACTTACACTGTCCCACTGAAAGGCTCACACACGCAGCTTGAAGATCTTACTGGGGACATGTTGGAAAAAATAACGATGAATATTTAAGCCTCCACTTACACCTCGATCGGGCTCTATCTGCAATAGAAAATAAAATCATCTGTTACACATGTGTATTTGTTAGTATACATATAAATATTTAGTGCGTATTTCATTCTTCAATAATTATTCGTCTTTAATATTTTACATAGCCATGCTTATCTTCTTTGTCTTCATTTTTATTATAATAACTATTAATCAGTTCGTCTTCTTATTTCAGTTGTTTGCTTCATAATTTCATATAGTGTAGAAGTGGTGTATGTTATATGGATGACGATTCATTTTTCATGATATATGCACTATTATTTTCTTAATTTTACATTCATTAAATGTACATTACTTTAAGTTCCGATTTTCAAATTTTGAACAATATACTAAATAAATATATGTATCCAAACACACACACATGTATAAGTAAGCATCACATTTATAAATAAATATGATACTTACACTGTACCACTGAAAACCTCACGCACACTGCTTGATGATCACACTGCGGCCAATCAGCACAAATAACTATGTTTTATTCAGCCTCTGCTTACACCTCTTCCTGCCTCTGCCTGCAATAGAAAAGAAAATAATGTGTTATACATGTGTATTTGTAGGTATACATATAAAAATTTAGTGAGTTTTTCAATCTTCAAAAATTATTCGTCTTTAATATTTTACTTAGCCATGCGTACCTTCTTTTTGTTCATTTTTATTATAATAATAATTAATCATTTCCTTTTCTTATTTCAGTTGTTTACTTCATAATGTCACATAGTGAAGAAGTGTTGTATGTTATACGGATGTCGATTCATTTTTCTTGTTATATGCACTATTATATTCTTTATTTTACTTCCATTAAATGTACATCACTTTAAGTTGTGTTTATCAAATTTTGAACAATATACTAAATAAATATATGTATCCAAACACACACACATGTATAAGTAAGTATCACATTAAAAATAAAAATGATACACTGTCCCTCTGAAGGCTCACCCACACGGCTTGAAGATCATACTGGGGCCATGTTGGAATAAATAACGATGAATTGTTCAGCCTCCGCTTACACCTTGTTCAGCTCTGCCTGCAATAGAAAAGAAAATCATCTGTTACACATGTGAATTTGTAAGTATACATATAAATATTTAGTGAGTATTTCATTCATCAATAATTATTCGTCTTTAATATTTCCATAGCCATGCGTATCTTCTTTGGTCTCATGTTTATTATAATATCAACTAATCAGTACCTCTTCTTATTTCAGTTGTATGCTTCATATTGTGGTATAGTGCAGAAGTGCTGAATGCTGTAAGGATGACGATTCATTTTTCTTGTTTTATGCACTCTTATTTTCTTTATTTTACTTCCATTGAATGTACATCATTTTCAGTTTTATTTATCAAATTTTGAACAATATACTAAATAATTATATGTATCAAAACACACATAAGTACAAGTGAGCATCACATTTATAAATAAATAAATAAAATACTTACACTGTCCCACTAAAAGGCTCACCCACACTGCTTGAAGATCTTACTGGGGACATGTTGGAACAAATAACGATGAATTGTTCAGCCTCCAATTACACCTCGATCAGGCTCTGCCTGCAATAGAAAAGAAAATCATCTGTTACACATGTGTATTTGTAAGTATACATATAAATATTTAGTGAGTATTTCATTCTTCAATAATTATTCGTCTTTAATATTTTACATAGCCATGCGTACCTTCTTTTTGTTCATTTTTATTATAATAACAATTAATCAGTTCCTCTTCTTATTTCAGTTGTTTGCTTCATAATGTCACATAGTGTAGAAGTGTTGTATGTTATGCGGATGTCGATTCATTTTTCTTGTTATATGCACAATTATTTTCTTTATTTTACTTCCATTAAATGTACATCACTTTTAGTTGTGTTTATCAAATTTTGAACAATATACTAAATAAATATATGTATCCAAACACACACACATGTATAAGTAAGCATCACATTAAAAATAAAAATGATACTTACACTGTCCCACTGAAGGCTCACCCACATGGCTTGAAGATCATACTGGGGCCATGTTAGAATAAATAACGATGAATTGTTCAGCCTCCGCTTACACCTCGTTCAGCTCTGCCTGCAATAGAAAAAAAATCATCTGTTACACATGTGTATTTGTAAGAATACATATAAAAATTAGTGAGTATTTCATTCTTCAAGAATTATTCGTCTTTAATATTTTCAATAGCCATGCGTATCTTCTTTGGTCTCATGTTAATTATAATAACAATTAATCAGTACCTCTTCTTATTTCAGTTGTATACTTCATAATGTCGCATAGTGTAGAAGTGCTGAATGCTGTAAGGATGACGATTCATTTTTCTTGTTATATGCACTCTTATTGTCTTTATTTTACTTCCGTTAAATGTACATCACTTTCAGTTACGTTTAAAAAATTTTGAACAATATACTATATGAATATACATATCCAAACACACACACATTTATAAGTAAGCATCACATTTATAAATAACTATGATACTTACACTGTCCCAATAAAAGGCTCACCCACACTGCTTGATGATCACACTGCGGCCAATCAGCACAAATAACTATGATTTATTGAGACTCTGCTTATACCTCTTTCTGCCTCTGACTACAATAGAAAAGAAAATCATGTGTAATACATGTGTATTTGTAGGAATACATATAAAAATTTAGTGAGTTTTTCAATCTTCAAAAATTACTAGTCTTTAATATTTTGTATAGCCATGCTTATCTTCTTTGTGTTCATTTTTATTATAATAAAAATTAATCAGTACGGATGATGATTAATTTTTCGTGTTATATGCACTCTTATTTTCTTTATTTTACTTCCATTAAATGTACATCACTTTCAGTTTTGGTTATCAAATTTTGAACAATATACTAAATAAATATATGTATCCAAACACACACACACACATGTATAAGTAAGCATCACATTTATAAATAAATATGATACTTACACCGTACCACTGAAAACCTCACGCACACTTCTTGATGATCACACTGCGGCCAATCAGCACAAATAACTATGTTTTATTCAGACTCTGCTTACACCTCTTCATGCCTCTGCCTGCAATAGAAAAGAAAATCATGTGTTATACATGTGTATTTGTAGGTATACATATAAAAATTTAGTGAGTTTTTCAATCTTCAAAAATTATTCGTCTTTAATATTTTACATAGCCATGCATACCTTCTTTTGTTCATTTTTATTATAATAACAATTAATCAGTTCCTCTTCTTATTTCAGTTGTTTGCTTCATAATGTCACATAGTGTAGAAGTGTTGTATGTTATATGGATGACAATTCATTTTTCATGATATATGCACTCTTATATTCTTTATTTTAATTCCATTAAATGTACATCACTTTCAGTTTTGTTTATCAAATTTTGAACAATATACTAAATAAATATATGTATCCAAACACATTCACATGTATAAGTAAGCATCGCATTTATAAATAAATATGATACTTACACTGTCCCACTGAAAGGCTCACCCACACTGTATGAAGATCATACGGGGGACATTTTGGAACAAATAACGATGAATTGTTCATCCTCCGCATACACCTCGCTCAGGCTCTGCCTGCAATAGAAAAGAAAATGATCTGTTACACATGTGTATTTGTAAGTATACATATAAATATTTAGTGAGTATTTCATTCTTCAATAATTATTCGTCTTTAATATTTTCCATAGCCTTTGTAATATAATGATATTACAAATATAAAATATAAAAATAAAAAAAGATTGATATGTTGATATGTGTTGTATTAGATTTTATAGATTTGCCCTGACTGTAAGCCCCTTTAGTTTGGTTTAGTCAATTTGTAATATAATTTCAAATGTAATAATAATAAATAAAATATAAAGATATAGATAATCAGAATTGTGTAGGTTGTCTGGATCTCGGTATTGAACTCGCCGACGATACAGCTCCACTTTGGATTCACCAAATACAAAGAATAGATTTAATATAAATAGGTTATAACTAGGTGTAATTGATTGACAAATAACAAATAGATCAACTTTATAAATTGTGAAAATATTTTTTCTTGTTCTTGTATTGAGGTTGATTGAATTATTTAATTTAATTAATTAATAAATTGAGTGTGTAATTTCCTTATATATCTATTCTCTCACTGTAAATTATTTTTTTGTTAAAAAAAAATAATAGCAACATTAATTATAGAAATAAAACCATTGTGGTAACTGAGTAATGATTTGCGTTTATTAACATTCAAAATTATGCGCCAGTCAAACTACGCATGACCAAGGCATTGGCTAATCTTTGCTCCAGTCGGTAGCGAAAAAAATCAACAAATATATTTTTACAAGTTTAGATTTGTGGTTCTTTTAACGAGTCGAAATGGTCAGAGGGCAAGGAACAAGGTACATTTAACAGGTATTCTTAAACTAAATGGTAATAGCTGAAATAGAACAAAATTATTATTGCAATTGTCAATTAAATAAAATGAATTAGCGAACCGAGTCGAAGAGATGATGTCACTCCCTTCAGCAGGCAGTGCTCTCGTGCTGGTGAGAAAACAATTATGGCCGCCGTCTCCTCGATTTTAAACTGCTACGTTGCTGGAATTGGCTGAGATTCTCCCGCAGAAATAAAATGATATTCCCTTTTCTGCGAAGTGGTGTTGGTCCAGGAATATAGTGTAGAATGTCCTCTCGTCGTCTGCGATGTCGATTTCTTGATGGATTTCTTGTGTTGTGTCCGGTGTTCAAATATGTGTATTGGTGTTCTGTGAATTCGGTCCAAAATTGTTCAAAATGGCTGTTGATTTCTTGTGTTGAGTTTTATGGTGTTATTACTGTGTTTTGGAAATTTGTGAAGTGTTAGAAATTGATAGTTAAGGTTATTTCACTTTTTAGATCATCTTCGTTACATGCCGCATAACCACACTTGGTTTTTACACAAATTATTCTGTTTTCAGTACTCTGCTAACACATTTCCAACCATTCGGCTTTACGATTAACAATAGACTAATAGACGCAACGTCGTCGTTTTAGGGTAATTTGTGCTATGTCTTTTTCCTCTTTATATTGTTTAACTATAAAAATATCTGTCTAAGACTTGGTTCACCATCTAAATATACATAATAAGTTTTCTTATTTTTTACTGTATTTCAAATATTTCTTAATTTTACATGAATCTAACTACTCAGTAATATTGATTAGTTAATTTTACATCTTTTGATATATAGCTGGGTTTGTTTCAAGCTCATTTAAGCCCAAAAATTACAATTTTATATGATGATTGTATGCCTCATATTTTGTACAAATTCAGTGTTTTAAAGGTTTTTATTTGTTTTTTCTTATAATATTTCCATGGAATATACTTAATAACTCTGTGATAACTTTGTTGTTAATAATTTGGTTGTTAACACATTTCAATATTGATTAATTTACTGTTTAGTCTGATTTGATTACTATCATAGGCCTATTATTAACTGTTTCCAAAAGAAGTTAATTTCCTTTCCTTTGTCATTCTATTTGCTATTAACTGTATCTGTATTAATTATATTTTCAATTTCTGTATTGTATGTATTGAATTCTATTCCTATTACATAGATTGATTCTTTGATAGATAATTTTTTTGGTTTATATGCCAGTCTGTGTTTACTATTGTACATCATATACGGTTTACTGTTTTGAATAAAATTATTACATTTTTATGTCCTACTTGCCTCTCTGCCTTACACAATGGAAAATTAAATGACATGATTTTAAAGTACAATGATATATCTTGTATCTACTAAACTTTCCTTATAATAATAACATCATTGAACCATAACATAAACATCTTATGCCTAATTTTCTCTATACTTAGAATTATAATGAGAACATATTATTATCAGTCTTTGGCTGTCCTTTGTTTTTATGTTTCATTTTGTCACAACCTTATTCTACTAAAATATCTTATTCCTAGTAACAATTTCAGTTATTCACTGTCTCTTTTTATTTACTATAACTATTTTGCTAAAATATTAACATAAAAACACCTTAGAACTACTGACACTTGCAGTGATTAACTGTCTCTTGTGTTACCTATACCTAAATTGTTCATACAATAAAATAAAAACATCTTATAAGTACTGACACTTGCAGTTATTGACTGTCTTTTGTGTTCCCTATACTTAATTTGTTCATACAAAAAAATAAAAAACATCTTATACCTATCATATTGTTATTATGCCTAAACACTAAAACACTTTTATTATCTAAATTACACTCAGTCATTAGACTGTCTCTTTAGTTTTTATCTAGTATTTCCTACACTAATGGTAGTCTGTTTTAATATATTTTTTATATCACACTTTATTATAAGGTGTCCTTTATCTTGGCAACACTACTGGTAGTTTGTTTCGATAATTTTTTTTTTTATATCATACTTTATTATAAGGTGTCCTTTATTTTGGCTACGCTAATAGTAGTCTGTTTTAATAGTTTTTTGACATATTATTCTTACAACTAGTATACAATTTGGTTTTCTGGGATTGTATCTTGTAACTTGTTCTGGGTCTACATATATCAGTTTTAATTTTGTTTCATGGTAAGTATTACATGACTATCATTTTGTTTTGGCATATCTCTTCCTGTTTCTGGTCTCTTTGTGGGAATCTTGATATATTTTGTCCCTTTTTCAAAATCACATTAGTAGTTTCTGGTCTTGTGGTTGCTCTGCATCTTGACCTTATTATTATTCCCTTATTAATATGGTTTCATCCTCTTATTTCCTTTTTTATGGTCCTTCCATTTTTACTGCTTCACCAATCTACTGGGTATACTGCTGGTTTAACTGGTTTTTACATAGTAGGTTATTTTAATCAAAGGTTTTCTTTGTTATTTTTCATTTTTATTAACATTTTATTGACTTAATAAAACTAGTTTCTAGTGTAATCCTTAAAACAATTTATTTTTCTCACTCACTATGGAACTTTTTCCTTTATTTATGTTGCATTAAGTCAAATGTTTAGCGTGATAATTTTGTTATGTTACACCTTGCATATCTTCTTTGTGTTCATTTTTATTATAATAACAATTATTCAGTTCATCTTCTTATTTCAGTTGTATGCTTCATAATGTCACATAGTGTAGACGTGTTGTATGTTATAAGGATGATGATTAATTTTTCGTGTTATATGCACTCTTATTTTCTTTATTTTACTTCCATTAAATGTACATCACTTTCAGTTTTGTTTATCAAATTTTGAACAATATACTAAATAAATATATGTATCCAAACACACACTCATGTATAAGTAAGCATCGCATTTATAAATAAATATGATACTTACACTGTCCCACTGAAAGGTTCACACACACTGCTTGAAGATCTTACTGGGGACATGTTGGAACAAATAACGATGAATAGTTCAGCCTCCGCTTACTCCTCGATCAGGCTCTGCCTGTAATAGAAAATAAAATCATTTGTTACACATGTGTATTTGTAAGTATCCATATAAATATTTCGAGAGTATTTCATTCTTCAATAATTATTCGTCTTTAATATTTTACATAGCCATGCTTATCTTCTTTGTCTTAATTTTTATTATAATAACAATTAATCAGTTCGTCTTCTTATTTCAGTTGTTTGCTTCATAATTTCATATAGTGTCAAAGTGTTGTATGTTATATGGATGACGATTCATTTTTCATGATTAATGCACTATTA
The DNA here is from genome assembly GCA_034769895.1 of Magicicada septendecula. Classification (NCBI taxonomy): domain Eukaryota; kingdom Metazoa; phylum Arthropoda; class Insecta; order Hemiptera; family Cicadidae; genus Magicicada; species Magicicada septendecula. The sequence continues at coordinate 179,611,664 of CM068369.1, read as the reverse complement.
TTTTCTTAATTTTACATTCATTAAATGTACATTTCTTTAAGGTCCACTTATCAAATTTTGAACAATATTCTAAACAAATATATGTATCCAAACACACACATGTATAAGTACGCATCACATTTATAAATAAATATGATACTTACACTGTACCACTGAAAACCTCACGCACACTGCTTGATGATCACACTGCGGCCAATCAGCACAAATAACTATGTTTTATTCAGCCTCTGCTTACACCTCTTCCTGCCTCTGCAAGCAATAGAAAAGAAAATCATGTGTTATACATGTGTATTTGTAGGTATACATATAAAAATTTAGTGAGTTTTTCAATCTTCAAAAATTATTCGTCTTTAATATTTTACATAGCCATGCGTACCTTCTTTTGTTCATTTTTATTATAATAACAATTAATCAGTTCCTCATCTTATTTCAGTTGTTTGATTCATAATGTCACATAGTGTAGTAGTGTTGTATGTTATACGGATGACGATTCATTTTTCTTGATATATGCACTCTTATTTTCTTTATTTTACTTCTATTAAATGTACATCACTTTCAGTTGTGTTTATCAAATTTTGAACAATATACTAAATAAATATATGTATCCAAACACACACACATGTATAAGTAAGCATCACATTAAAAATAAAAATGATACACTGTCCCACTAAAAGGCTCACCCACACTGCTTGAAGATCTTACTGGGGACATGTTGGAACAAATAACGATGAATTGTTCAGCCTCCGCTTACACCTCGATCAGGCTTTGCCTGGAATAGAAAAGAAAATCATCTGTTACACATGTGTATTTGTAAGTATACATATAAGTATTTAGTGTGTATTTCATTCTTCAATAATTACTCGTCTTTAATATTTTATATAGCCATGCTTATTTCTTTGTGTTCATTTTTATTATAATAACAATTAATCAGTTCCTCTTCTTATTTCAGTTGTTTGCTTTGAAATGTCACATAGTGTAGAAGTGTTGTATGTTATATGGATGACAATTCATTTTTCATGATATATGCACTCTTATTTTCCTTATTTTATTTCCATTAAATGTACATCACTTTCAGTTTTGTTTATCAAATTTTGAACAATATACTAAATAAATATATGTATCCAAACACACACACATGTATAAGTAAGCATCGCATTTATAAATAAATATGATACTTACACTGTCCCACTGAAAGGCTCACACACACTGCTTGAAGATCTTACTGGGGACATGTTGGAACAAATAACGATGAATAGTTCAGCCTCCGCTTACACCTCGATCAGGCTCTGCCTATAATAGAAAATAAAATCATCAGTTACACATGTGTATTTGTAAGTATACATATAAATATTTAGTGAGTATTACATTCTTCAATAATTATTCGTCTTTAATATTTTACATAGCCATGCTTATCTTCTTTGTCTTAATTTTTTTATAATAACAATTAATCAGTTCGTCTTCTTATTTCAGTTGTTTGCTTCATAATTTCATATAGTGTAGAAGTGTTGTATGTTATATGGATGACGATTCATTTTTCATGATATATGCACTAATATTTTCTTAATTTTATATTCATTAAATGTACATTTCTTTAAGTTCCGATTGTCAAATTTGGAACAATATACTAAATAAATATATGTATCCAAACACACACACATGGATAATAAGCATCACATTTATAAATAAATATGATACTTACACTGAACCACTGAAAACCTCACGCAAACGGCTTGATGATCACACTGCGCCCAATCAGCACAAATAACTATGTTTTATTCAGCATCTGCTTACACTTCTTGCCGCCTCTGCCTGCAATAGAAAAGAAAATCATGAGTTATACATGTGTATTTTTAGGTATACATATAAATATTTAGTGAGTATTTCATTCATCAATAATTAATCGTCTTTAATATTTTCCATAGCCATGCGTATCTTCTTTGGTCTCATGTTTATTATAATATCAACTAATCAGTACTTTCAGTTGTATGCTTCATATTGTGGCATAGTGCAGAAGTGCTGAATGCTGTAAGGATGACGATTCATTTTTCTTGTTTTAAGCACTCTTATTTTCTTTATTTTACTTCCATTGAATGTACATCATTTTCAGTTTTATTTATCAAATTTTGAACAATATACTAAATAAATATATGTATCCAAACACACACATGTACAAGTGAGCATCACATTTATAAATAAATATGATACTTACACTGTCCCACTAAAAGGCTCACCCACACTGCTTGATGATCTTACTGGGGACATGTTGGAACAAATAACGATGAATTGTTCAGCCTCCACTTACACCTCGATCAGGCTCTACCTGCAATAGAAAATAAAATCATGTGTTACACGTGTATTTGTAAGTATACATATAAATATTTAGTGAGTATTTCATTCTTCAATAATTATTCGTCTTTAATATCTTATATAGCCATTCTTATCTTCTTTGAGTTCATTTTTATTATAATAACAATTAGTCAGTTCGTCTTCTTATGTCAGTTGTTTGCTTCATAATGTCACATAGTGTAGAAGTGTTGTATGTTATACGGATGACGATTCATTTTTCTTGTTATATGCACTCTTATTTTCTTTATTTTACTTCTATTAAATGTACATCACTTTCAGTTGTGTTTATCAAATTTTGAACAATATACTAAATAAATATATGTATCCAAACACACACCCATGTATAAGTAAGCATCACATTAAAAATAAAAATGATACACTGTCCCACTAAAAGGCTCACCCACACTGCTTGAAGATCTTACTGGGGACATGTTGGAACAAATAACGATGAATTGTTCAGCCTCCGCTTACACCTCGATCAGGCTCCGCTTGTAATAGAAAATAAAATCATCTGTTACACATGTGTATTTGTAAGTATACATATAAATATTTAGTGAGTATTTCATTCTTCAATAATTATTCGTCTTTAATGTTTTACATAGCCATGCTTATCTTATTTGTCTTCATTTTTATTATAATAACAATTAATCCGTTCGTCTTCTTATTTCAGTTGTTTGCTTCATAATTTCATATAGTGTAGAAGTGTTGTATGTTATATGGATGACGATTCATTTTTCATGATATATGCACTAATATTTTCTTAATTTTACTTTCATTAAATGTACATTTCTTTAAGTTCCGATTGTCAATTTTTGAACAATATACTAAATAAATATATGTATCCAAACACACACACATGTATAAGTAAGCATCACATTTATAAATAAATATGATACTTACACTGTACCACTGAAAACCTCACGCACACTGCTTGATGATCACACTGCGGCCAATCAGCACAAATAACTATGTTTTATTCAGCATTTGCTTACACTTCTTCCTGCCTCTGCCTGCAATAGAAAAGAAAATCATGTGTTATACATGTGTATTTGTAGGTATACATATAAAAATTTAGTGAGTTTTTCAATCTTCAAAAATTATTCGTCTTTAATATTTTACATAGCCATGCGTACCGTACCATCTTTTTGTTCATTTTTATTATAATAACAATTAATCAGTTCCTCTTCTTATTTCAGTTGTTTGCTTCATAATGTCACATAGCGTAGAAGTGTTGTATATTATACGGATGACGATTCATTTTTCTTGTTATATGCACTATTATTTTCTTTATTTTACTTTCATTAAATGTACATCACTTTCAGTTGTGTTTATTAAATTTTGAACAATTTACTAAATAAATATATGTATCCAAACACACACACATGTATTAGTAAGCATCACATTAAAAATAAAAATGATACTTACACTGTCCCACTGAAGGTTCACCCACACGGCTTGAAGATCATACTGGGGCCATGTTGGAATAAATAACGATGAATTGTTCAGCCTCCGCTTACACCTCGTTCAGCTCTGCCTGCAATAGAAAAGGAAATCATCTGTTACACATGTGTATTTGTAAGTATACATATAAATATTTAGTGAGTATTTCATTCATCAATAATTAATCGTCTTTTATATTTTCCATAGCCATGCGTATCTTCTTTGGTCTCATGTTTATTATAATATCAACTAATCAGTACCTCTTCTTATTTCAGTTGTATGCTTCATATTGTGGCATAGTGCAGAAGTGCTGAATGCTGTAAGGATGACGATTCATTTTTCTTGTTATATGCACTCTTATTTTCTTTATTTTACTTCCATTGAATGTACATCATTTTCAGTTTTATTTATCAAATTTTGAACAATATACAAAATATTTATATGTATCCAAACACACACATGTACAAGTGAGCATCACATTTATAAATAAATATGATACTTACACTGTCCCACTAAAAGGCTCACCCACACTGCTTGATGATCTTACTGGGGATATGTTGGAACAAATAACGATGAATTGTTCAGCCTCCACTTACACCTCAATCAGGCTCTGCCTGCAATAGAAAATAAAATCATGTGTTACACGTGTATTTGTAAGTATACATATAAATATTTAGTGAGTTAAATTCTTGGATTTCGTTGTCCATGACGTGTCCGTTACTTAACTAAATATCACTATAATATTGATGACTCGGAACACAAAGTTCTTTACAAGTAAAAACGTAGGTGGAACTTTACGTTTTTACTTGTAAAGAACTTTGTGTTCCGAGTCGTCAATATTATAGTGATATTTAATTTAGTGAGTATTTCATTCTTCAATAATTATTCGTCTTTAATATTTTATATAGCCATTCTTATCTTCTTTGAGTTCATTTTTATTATAATAACAATTAGTCATTTCGTCTTCTTATGTCAGTTGTTTGCTTCATAATGTCACATAGTGTAGAAGTGTTGTATGTTATATGGATGATGATTCATTTTTCATGATATATGCACTCTTATTTTCTTTATTTTACTTCCATTGAATGTACATCATTTTCAGTTTTTTTTATCAAATTTTGAACATTATGCAAATAAATATATGTATTCAAACATTCACATGTACAAGTAAGCATCACATTTATAAATAAATATTATACTTACGCTGTCCCACTGTAAGGCTCACCCACTCTTCTTGAAGATCATACTATGGCCATGTTGGAACAAATAAAGATGAATTGTTCAGCCTCCGCTTACACCTCGATCAGGCTCTGCCTGCAATAGAAAAGAAAATCATTTGTTACACATGTGTATTTGTAGGAATACATATAAAAATTAGTGAGTATTTCATTCTTCAATAATTATTCGTCTTTAATATTTTCAATAGCCATGCGTATCTTCTTTGGTCTCATGTTAATTATAATAACAATTAATCAGTACTGCTTCTTATTTCAGTTGTATACTTCATAATGTCGCATAGTGTAGAAGTGCTGAATGCTGTAAGTATGACGATTCCTTTTTCTTGTTATAAGCTCTCTTATTTTCTTTATTTTACTTCCGTTAAATGTACATCACTTTCAGTTTCATTTAAAAAATTATGAACAATATACTAAATAAATATACGTATCCAAACACACACACATGTATAAGTAAGCATCACATTTATAAATAAATATGATACTTACACTGTCCCACTAAAAGGCTCACCCACAATGCTTGATGATCACACTGCGGCCAATCAGCACAAATAACTATGATTTATTCAGGCTCTACTTATACGTCTTTCTGCCTCTGCCTGCAATAGAAAAGAAAATCAAGTTTTATACATGTGTATTTGTAGGTATACTTATAGAAATTTAGTGAGATTTTCAGTCTTCAAAAATTACTCGTCTTTAATATTTTACTTAGCCATGCGTATCTTCTTTTTGTTCATTTTTATTATAATAAGAATTAATCAGTTCCTCTTCTTATTTCAGTTGCTTGCTTCATAATGTCACATAGTGTAGAAGTGTTGTATGTTATACTGATGACGATTCATTTTCTTGTTATATGCACTCTTATTTTCTTTATTTTACTTCCATTAAATGTACATCACTTTCAGTTTTGTTTATCAAATTTTTGAACAATATACTAAATAAATATATGTATCCAAACACACACACAAGAGTAAGTAAGCATCACATTTATAAATAAATATGAGACTTACGCTGTCCCACTGTAAGGCTCACCCACTCTTCTTGAAGATCATACTATGGCCATGTTGGAACAAATAAAGATGAATTGTTCAGCCTCCGCTTACACTTCGATCAGGCTATGCCTGCAATAGAAAAGAAAATCATCTGTTACACATGTGTATTTGTAAGAATACATATAAAAATTTAGTGAGTATTTCATTCTTCAACAATTATTCGTCTTTAATATTTTCCATAGCCATGCGTATCTTCTTTGGTCTCATGTTTATTATAATAACAATTAATCAGTACCTCTTCTTATTTCAGTTGTATACTTCATAATGTCGCATAGTGTAGAAGTGCTGAATGCTGTAAGGTTGACGAATCCTTTTTTTTATTATATGCACACTTATTTTCTTTATTTTACATCCATTTAATGTACAACACTTTCAGTTTTGTTTAAAAATTTTGAACAATATACTAAATAAATATATGTATCCAAACACACACACATGTATAAGTAAGCATCACATTTATAAATAAATATGATACTTACACTGTCCCACTAAAAGGCTCAACCACACTGCTTGATGATCACACTGCGGCCAATCAGCACAAATAACTATGATTTATTCAGGCTCTACTTATACCTCTTTCTGCCTCTGCCTGCAACAGAAAAGAAAATCAAGTGTTATACATGTGTATTTGTAGGTATACTTATAAAAATTTAGTGAGATTTTCAGTCTTCAAAAATTACTCGTCTTTAATATTTTAGTTAGCCATGCGTATCTTCTTTTTGTTCATTTTTATTATAATAACAATTAATCAGTTCCTCTTCTTATTTCAGTTGTTTGCTTCATAATGTCACATAGTGTAGAAGTGTTGTATGTTACATGGGTGACGATTATTTTTCATGATAAATGCAATCTTATTTTCTTTATTTTACTTCCATTAAATGTACATCACTTTCAGTTTTTATATCAAATTTTTGAACTATATACTAAATAAATATATGTATTCAAACACACACATGTATAAGTAAGCATCACATTTATAATAATTATGATACTTACACTGTCCCACTGAAAGCCTCATGCACACTGCTTGATGATCGCACTGGGGCCAATCAGAACAAATAACTATGATTTTTTCAGCCTCTGCTTTTACCTCTTTCTGCCTCTGCCTGCAATAGAAAAGAAAATCATGAGTTATACATGTGTATTTGTAGGTATACATAAAAAAATTTAGGGAGTTTTTCAATCTTCAAAAATGACTCGTCTTTAATATTTTATATAGCTATGCTTATCTTCTTTGTGTTCATTTTTTTTATAATAACAATTAATCAGTTCCTCTTCTTATTTCAGTTGTTTGCTTCATAATGTCACATAGTGTAGAAGTGTTGTATGTTACATGGATGATGATTCATTTTTCTGGTTATGTGCAATCTTTTTTTCTTTATTTTAGTTCCATTAAGTGTACATCACTTTCAGTTGTGTTTATCAAATTTTGAACAATATACTAAATAAATATATGTATCCAAACACACACACATGTATAAGTAAGCATCACATTTATAAATGAATATGATACACTGTCCCACTGAAATGCTCACCCACACTGCATGAAGATCATACTGGGGACATCTTGGAACAAATAACGATGAATTGTTCAGCCTCCACTTACACCTCATTCAGGCTCTGCCTGCAATAGAAAAGAAATTCATCTGTTACACATGTGTATTTGTAAGAATACATATAAAAATTTAGTGAGTATTTCAATCTTCAATAATTCTTCGTCTTTAATATTTTCCATAGCCATGCGTATCTTCTTTGGTCTCATGTTTATTATAATAACAATTAATCAGTACCTCTTCTTATTCAGTTGTATGCTTCATCATGTGGCATATTGCAGAAGTGCTGAATGCTGTAAGGATGACGATTCATTTTACTTGTTATATGCACTCTTATTTTCTTTATTTTACTTGCATTAAATGTACATCACTTTCAGTTTTGTTTTGTCAAATTTTGAACAATATACTAAATAAATATATGTATCCAAACACACACACATGTATAAGTAAGCATCGCATTTATAAATAAATATGAAACTTACACTGTCCCACTGAAAGGCTCACCCACACTGCATGAAGATCATACTGGGGACATGTTGGAACAAATAACGATGAATTGTTCATCCTCCGCTTACACCTCGCTCAGGCTCTGCCTGCAATAGAAAAGAAAATCATCTGTTACACATGTGTATTTGTAAGTATACATATAAATATTTAGTGAGTATTTCATTCTTCAATAATTATTCGTCTTTAATATTTTCCATAGCCTTGCATATCTTCTTTGTGTTCATTTTTATTATAATAACAATTATTCAGTTCATCTTCTTATTTCAGTTGTATGCTTCATTCTGTCACATAGTGTAGACGTGTTGTATGTTATACGGATGATGATTAATTTTTCGTGTTATATACACCCTTATTTTCTTTATTTTACTTCCATTACATATACATCACTTTCAGTTTTGGTTATCAAATTTTGAACAATATACTAAATAAATATATGTATCCAAACACACACACATGTATAAGTAAGCATCGCATTTATAAATAAATATGATACTTACACTGTCCCACTGAAAGGCTCACACACACTGCTTGAAGATCTTACTGGGGACTTATTTTACATAGCCATGCCTACCTTCTTTTGTTCATTTTTATTATAATAACAATTAATCAGTTCCTCTTCTTATTTCAGTTGTTTGCTTCATAATGTCACATAGTGTAGAAGTGTTGTATGTTATATGGATGTCGATTCATTTTTCTTGTTATATGCACTCTTATTTTCTTTATTTTACTTTCATTAAATGTACATCACTTTCAGTTGTGTTTATCGAATTTTGAACAATATACTAAATAAATATATGTATCCAAACACACACACATGTATTATAAGCATCACATTAAAAATAAAAATGATACTTACACTGTCCCACTGAAGGCTCACCCACACGGCTTGAAGATCATACTGGGGCCATGTTGGAATAAATAACGATGAATTGTTCAGCCTCCGCTTACACCTCGTTCAGCTCTGCCTGCAATAGAAAAGGAAATCATCTGTTACACATGTGTATTTGTAAGTATACATATAAATATTTAGTGAGTATTTCATTCATCAATAATTAATCGTCTTTTATATTTTCCATAGCCATGCGAATCTTCTTTGGTCTCATGTTTATTATAATATCAACTAATCAGTAACTCTTCTTATTTCAGTTGTATGCTTCATATTGTGGCATAGTGCAGAAGTGCTGAATGCTGTAAGGATGACGATTCATTTTTATTGTTATATGCACTCTTATTTTCTTTATTTTATTCCATTGAATGTACATCATTTTCAGTTTTATTTATCAAATTTTGAACAATATACAAAATATTTATATGTATCCAAACACACACATGTACAAGTGAGCATCACATTTATAAATAAATATGATACTTACACTGTCCCACTAAAAGGCTCACCCACACTGCTTGATGATCTTACTGGGGACATGTTGGAACAAATAACGATGACTTGTTCAGCCTCCACTTACACCTCGATCAGGCACTGCCTGCAATAGAAAATAAACTCATGTGTTACACGTGTATTTGTAAGTATACATATAATTATTTAGTGAGTATTTCATTCTTCAATAATTATTCGTCTTTAATATTTTATATAGCCATTCTTATCTTCTTTGAGTTCATTTTTATTATAATAACAATTAGTCATTTCGTCTTCTTATGTCAGTTGTTTGCTTCATAATGTCACATAGTGTAGAAGTGTTGTATGTTATATGGATGACGATTAATTTTTTGTGTTATATGCACTCTTATTTTCTTTATTTTACTTCCATTAAATGTACATCACTTTCAGTTGTGTTTATCAAATTTTGAACAATATACTAAATAAATATATGTATCCAAACACACACACATGTATAAGTAAGCATCACATTTATAAATGAATATGATACTTACACTGTCCCACTGAAATGCTCACCCACACTGCATGAAGATCATACTGGGGACATCTTGGAACAAATAACGATGAATTGTTCAGCCTCCACTTACACCTCATTCAGGCTCTGCCTGCAATAGAAAAGAAATTCATCTGTTACACATGTGTATTTGTAAGAATACATATAAAAATTTAGTGAGTATTTCAATCTTCAATAATTCTTCGTCTTTAATATTTTCCATAGCCATGCGTATCTTCTTTGGTCTCATGTTTATTATAATAACAATTAATCAGTACCTCTTCTTATTCAGTTGTATGCTTCATCATGTGGCATAGTGCAGAAGTGCTGAATGCTGTAAGGATGACGATTCATTTTACTTGTTATATGCACTCTTATTTTCTTTATTTTACTTGCATTAAATGTACATCACTTTCAGTTTTGTTTTGTCAAATTTTGAACAATATACTAAATAAATATATGTATCCAAACACACACACATGTATAAGTAAGCATCGCATTTATAAATAAATATGAAACTTACACTGTCCCACTGAAAGGCTCACCCACACTGCATGAAGATCATACTGGGGACATGTTGGAACAAATAACGATGAATTGTTCATCCTCCGCTTACACCTCGCTCAGGCTCTGCCTGCAATAGAAAAGAAAATCATCTGTTACACATGTGTATTTGTAAGTATACATATAAATATTTAGTGAGTATTTCATTCTTCAATAATTATTCGTCTTTGATATTTTCCATAGCCTTGCATATCTTCTTTGTGTTCATTTTTATTATAATAACAATTATTCAGTTCATCTTCTTATTTCAGTTGTATGCTTCATTCTGTCACATAGTGTAGACGTGTTGTATGTTATACGGATGATGATTAATTTTTCGTGTTATATACACCCTTATTTTCTTTATTTTACTTCCATTACATATAAATCACTTTCAGTTTTGGTTATCAAATTTTGAACAATATACTAAATAAATATATGTATCCAAACACACACACATGTATAAGTAAGCATCGCATTTATAAATAAATATGATACTTACACTGTCCCACTGAAAGGCTCACACACACTGCTTGAAGATCTTACTGGGGACTTATTTTACATAGCCATGCGTACCTTCTTTTGTTCATTTTTATTATAATAACAATTAATCAGTTCCTCTTCTTATTTCAGTTGTTTGCTTCATAATGTCACATAGTGTAGAAGTGTTGTATGTTATACGGATGTCGATTCATTTTTCTTGTTATATGCACTCTTATTTTCTTTATTTTACTTTCATTAAATGTACATCACTTTCAGTTGTGTTTATCAAATTTTGAACAATATACTAAATAAATATATGTATCCAAACACACACACATGTATTAGTAAGCATCACATTAAAAATAAAAATGATACTTACACTGTACCACTGAAGGCTCACCCACACGGCTTGAAGATCATACTGGGGCCATGTTGGAATAAATAACGATGAATTGTTCAGCCTCCGCTTACACCTCGTTCAGCTCTGCCTGCAATAGAAAAGGAAATCATCTGTTACACATGTGTATTTGTAAGTATACATATAAATATTTAGTGAGTATTTCATTCATCAATAATTAATCGTCTTTTATATTTTCCATAGCCATGCGAATCTTCTTTGGTCTCATGTTTATTATAATATCAACTAATCAGTACCTCTTCTTATTTCAGTTGTATGCTTCATATTGTGGCATAGTGCAGAAGTGCTGAATGCTGTAAGGATGACGATTCATTTTTATTGTTATATGCACTATTATTTTCTTTATTTTATTCCATTGAATGTACATCATTTTCAGTTTTATTTATCAAATTTTGAACAATATACAAAATATTTATATGTATCCAAACACACACATGTACAAGTGAGCATCACATTTATAAATAAATATGATACTTACACTGTCCCACTAAAAGGCTCACCCACACTGCTTGATGATCTTACTGGGGACATGTTGGAACAAATAACGATGACTTGTTCAGCCTCCACTTACACCTCGATCAGGCACTGCCTGCAATAGAAAATAAAATCATGTGTTACACGTGTATTTGTAAGTATACATATAATTATTTAGTGAGTATTTCATTCTTCAATAATTATTCGTCTTTAATATTTTATATAGCCATTCTTATCTTCTTTGAGTTCATTTTTATTATAATAACAATTAGTCATTTCGTCTTCTTATGTCAGTTGTTTGCTTCATAATGTCACATAGTGTAGAAGTGTTGTATGTTATATGGATGATGATTCATTTTTCATGATATATGCACTCTTATTTCCTTTATTTTACTTCCATTAGATGTACATCACTTTCAGTTTTGTTTAACAAATTTTGAACAATATACTAAATAAATATATGTATCCAAACCAAACATGTATTAGTAAGCATCGCATTTATAAATAAATATGATACTTACACTGTCCCACTGAAAGGCTCACCGACACTGCATGAAGATCATACTGGGGACATGTTGGAACAAATAACGATGAATTGTTCAGCCTCCGCTTACATCTCGTTCAGCTCCGCCTGCAATAGAAAAGAAAATCATCTGTTACACATGTATATTTGTAAGTACACATATAAATATTTGGTGAGTATATCATTCATCAATAATTATTCGTCTTTAATATATTCCATAGCCATGCGTATCTGCTTTGGTCTCATGTTTATTATAATATCAATTAATCAGTACCTCTTCTTATTTCAGTTGTATGCTTAATATTTTGGCATAGTGCAGAAGTGCTGAAAGCTGTAAGGATGACGATTCATTTTTCTTGTTATATGCACTCTTATTTTCTTTATTTTACTTCCATTGAATGTACATCATTTTCAGTTTTGTTTATCAAATTTTGAACATTATACAAATAAATATATGTATTCAAACATTCACATGTATAAGTAAGCATCACATTTATAAATGAATATGATACTTACACTGTCCCACTGAAATGCTCACCCACACTGCATGAAGATCATACTGGGGACATCTTGGAACAAATAATGATGAATTGTTCAGCCTCCACTTACACCTCATTCAGGCTCTGCCTGCAATAGAAAAGAAATTCATCTGTTACACATGTGTATTTGTAAGAATACATATAAAAATTTAGTGAGTATTTCAATCTTCAATAATTCTTCGTCTTTAATATTTTCCATAGCCATGTGTATCTTCTTTGGTCTCATGTTTATTATAATAACAATTAATCAGTACCTCTTCTTATTCAGTTGTATGCTTCATCATGTGGCATAGTGCAGAAGTGCTGAATGCTGTAAGGATGACGATTCATTTTACTTGTTATATGCACTCTTATTTTCTTTATTTTACTTGCATTAAATGTACATCACTTTCAGTTTTGTTTTGTCAAATTTTGAACAATATACTAAATAAATATATGTATCCAAACACACACACATGTATAAGTAAGCATCGCATTTATAAATAAATATGAAACTTACACTGTCCCACTGAAAGGCTCACCCACACTGCATGAAGATCATACTGGGGACATGTTGGAACAAATAACGATGAATTGTTCATCCTCCGCTTACACCTCGCTCAGGCTCTGCCTGCAATAGAAAAGAAAATCATCTGTTACACATGTGTATTTGTAAGTATACATATAAATATTTAGTGAGTATTTCATTCTTCAATAATTATTCGTCTTTAATATTTTCCATAGCCTTGCATATCTTCTTTGTGTTCATTTTTATTATAATAACAATTATTCAGTTCATCTTCTTATTTCAGTTGTATGCTTCATTCTGTCACATAGTGTAGACGTGTTGTATGTTATACGGATGATGATTAATTTTTCGTGTTATATACACCCTTATTTTCTTTATTTTACTTCCATTACATATACATCACTTTCAGTTTTGGTTATCAAATTTTGAACAATATACTAAATAAATATATGTATCCAAACACACACACATGTATAAGTAAGCATCGCATTTATAAATAAATATGATACTTACACTGTCCCACTGAAAGGCTCACACACACTGCTTGAAGATCTTACTGGGGACTTATTTTACATAGCCATGCGTACCTTCTTTTGTTCATTTTTATTATAATAACAATTAATCAGTTCCTCTTCTTATTTCAGTTGTTTGCTTCATAATGTCACATAGTGTAGAAGTGTTGTATGTTATACGGATGTCGATTCATTTTTCTTGTTATATGCACTCTTATTTTCTTTATTTTACTTTCATTAAATGTACATCACTTTCAGTTGTGTTTATCAAATTTTGAACAATATACTAAATAAATATATGTATCCAAACACACACACATGTATTAGTAAGCATCACATTAAAAATAAAAATGATACTTACACTGTCCCACTGAAGGCTCACCCACACGGCTTGAAGATCATACTGGGGCCATGTTGGAATAAATAACGATGAATTGTTCAGCCTCCGCTTACACCTCGTTCAGCTCTGCCTGCAATAGAAAAGAAAATCATCTGTTACACATGTGTATTTGTAAGTATACATATAAATATTTAGTGAGTATTTCATTCATCAATAATTAATCGTCTTTTATATTTTCCATAGCCATGCGAATCTTCTTTGGTCTCATGTTTATTATAATATCAACTAATCAGTACCTCTTCTTATTTCAGTTGTATGCTTCATATTGTGGCATAGTGCAGAAGTGCTGAATGCTGTAAGGATGACGATTCATTTTTCTTGTTATATGCACTCTTATTTTCTTTATTTTACTTCCATTGAATGTACATCATTTTCAGTTTTGTTTATCAAATTTTGAACATTATACAAAAAAATATATGTATTCAAACATTCACATGTACAAGTAAGCATCACATTTATAAATAAATATTATACTTACACTGTCCCACTAAAAGGCCACCCACACTGCTTGAAGATCTTACTGGGGACATGTTGGAACAAATAACGATGAATTGTTCAGCCTCCGCTTACACCTCGATCAGGCTCTGCCTGCAATAGAAAAGAAAATCATTTGTTACACATGTGTATTTGTAGGAATACATATAAAAATTAGTGAGTATTTCATTCTTCAATAATTATTCGTCTTTAATATTTTCAATAGCCATGCGTATCTTCTTTGGTCTCATGTTAATTATAATAACAATTAATCAGTACTGCTTCTTATTTCAGTTGTATACTTCATAATGTCGCATAGTGTAGAAGTGCTGAATGCTGTAAGGATGACGATTCCTTTTTCTTGTTATAAGCTCTCTTATTTTCTTTATTTTACTTCCGTTAAATGTACATCACTTTCAGTTTCGTTTAGAAAATTATGAACAATATACTAAATAAATATACGTATCCAAACACACACACATGTATAAGTAAGCATCACTTTTATAAATAAATATGATACTTACACTGTCCCACTAAAAGGCTCACCCACAATGCATGATGATCACCCTGCGGCCAATCAGCACAAATAACTATGATTTATTCAGGCTCTACTTATACGTCTTTCTGCCTCTGCCTGCAATAGAAAAGAAAATCAAGTTTTATACATGTGTATTTGTTGGTATACTTATAAAAATTTAGTGAGATTTTCAGTCTTCACAAATTACTTGTCTTTAATATTTTACTTAGCCATGCGTATCTTCTTTTTGTTCATTTTTATTATAATAAGAATTAATCAGTTCCTCTTCTTATTTCAGTTGCTTGCTTCATAATGTCACATAGTGTAGAAGTGTTGTATGTTATACTGATGACGATTCATTTTCTTGTTATATGCACTCTTATTTTCTTTATTTTACTTCCATTAAATGTACATCACTTTCAGTTTTGTTTATCAAATTTTTGAACAATATACTAAATAAATATATGTATCCAAACACACACACAAGCGTAAGTAAGCATCACATTTATAAATAAATATGAGACTTACGCTGTCCCACTGAAAGGCTCACCCACTCTTCTTGAAGATCATACTATGGCCATGTTGGAACAAATAAAGATGAATTGTTCAGCCTCCGCTTACACTTCGATCAGGCTATGCCTGCAATAGAAAAGAAAATCATCTGTTACACATGTGTATTTGTAAGAATACATATAAAAATTTAGTGAGTATTTCATTCTTCAATAATTACTCGTCTTTAATATTTTCCATAGCCATGCGTATCTTCTTTGGTCTCATGTTTATTATAATATCAATTAATCAGTACCTCTTCTTATTTCAGTTGTATACTTCATAATGTCGCATAGTGTAGAAGTGCTGAATGCTGTAAGGTTGACGAATCCTTTTTTTTATTATATGCACTCTTATTTTCTTTATTTTACATCCATTTAATGTACAACACTTTCAGTTTTGTTTAAAAATTTTGAACAATATACTAAATAAATATATGTATCCAAACACACACACATGTATAAGTAAGCATCACATTTATAAATAAATATGATACTTACACTGTCCCACTAAAAGGCTCACCCACACTGCTTGATGATCACACTGCGGCCAATCAGCACAAATAACTATGATTTATTCAGGCTCTACTTATACCTCTTTCTGCCTCTGCCTGCAACAGAAAAGAAAATCAAGTGTTATACATGTGTATTTGTAGGTATACTTATAAAAATTTAGTGAGATTTTCAGTCTTCAAAAATTACTCGTCTTTAATATTTTACTTAGCCATGCGTATCTTCTTTTTGTTCATTTTTATTATAATAACAATTAATCAGTTCCTCTTCTTATTTCAGTTGTTTGCTTCATAATGTCACATAGTGTAGAAGTGTTGTATGTTACATGGGTGACGATTATTTTTCATGATAAATGCACTCTTATTTTCTTTATTTTACTTCCATTAAATGTACATCACTTTCAGTTTTTATATCAAATTTTTGAACAATATACTAAATAAATATATGTATCCAAACACACACACATGTATAAATAATCATCGCATTTATAAATAAATATGATACTTACACTGTCCCAATAAAAGGCTCACCAACACTGTGTGATGATCACACTGCAGCCAATCAGCACAAATAACTATGATTTATTCAGCCTCTACTTGTACCTCTTTCTGCCTCTGCCTGCAATAGAAAAGAAAATCATGTGTTATACATGTGTATTTGTAGGTATACATAAAAAAATTTAGGGAGTTTTTCAGTCTTCAAAAATGACTCGTCTTTAATATTTTATATAGCTATGCTTATCTTCTTTGTGTTCATTTTTTTTATAATAACAATGAATCAGTTCCTCTTCTTATTTCAGTTGTTTGCTTCATAATGTCACATAGTGTAGAAGTGTTGTATGTTACATGGATGATGATTCATTTTTCTGGTTATGTGCAATCTTTTTTTCTTTATTTTAGTTCCATTAAATGTACATCACTTTCAGTTTTGTTTATCAAATTTTGAACAATATACTAAATAAATATATATATCCAAACACACACACATGTATAAGTAAGCATCGCATTTATAAATAAATATGATATTTACACTGTCTCACTGAAAGCTTCATGCACACTGCTTGAAGATTATACTGGGGCCATGTTGGAACAAATAACGATGAATTGTTCAGCCTCTGCTTACACCTCGCTCAGGCTCTGCCTGCAATAGAAAAGAAAATCATCTGTTACACATGTGTATTTGTTAGTATACAAATAAATATTTAGTGAGTATTTCATTCTTCAATAATTATTCGTCTTTAATATTTTTTATAGCCATGCGTATCTTCTTTGTGTTCATTTTTATTATAATAACAATTAATCAGTTCCTCTTCTTACTTTAGTTTGTTGTTTCATAATGTCACATAGTGTAGAAGTGTTGTTTGTTATACTGATACGATTCAGTTTTCTTGTTATATGCACTCTTATTTTCTTTATTTTACTCCATTAAATATACATCACTTTCAGTTTTGTTTATCAAATTTTTGAACAATATACTAAATAAATATATGTATCCAAACACACACACATGCGTAAGTAAGCATCACATTTGTAAATAAATATGAGACTTACACTGTCCCACTGAAAGGCTCACCCACTCTGCTTGAAGATCATACTGGGGCCATGTTGGAACAAATAAAGATGAATTGTTCAGCCTCCGCTTACACATCGATCAGGATATGCCTGCTATAGAAAATAAAATCATTTGTTACACATGTGTATTTGTAAGTATACTAATAAATATTTAGTGAGTATTTCATTCTTCAATAATAATTCGTCTTTAATATTTTCCATAGCCATGCGTATCTTCTTTTTGTTCATTTTTATTATAATAACAATTAATCAGTTCCTCTTCTTATTTCAGTTGTTTGCTTCATAATGTCACATAGTGTAGAAGTGTTGTATGTTACATGGGTGACGATTATTTTTCATGATAAATGCACTCTTATTTTCTTTATTTTATTTCAATTAAATGTACATCAATTTCAGTTTTATTTATCAAGTTTTGAACAATATACTAAATAGTTATATGTATCCAAACACACACATGTATAAGTAAGCATCACATTTATAAATAAATATGATACTTACACTGTCCCACTGAAAGCCTCATGCACACTGCTTGATGATCGCACTGGGGCCAATCAGAACAAATAACTATGATTTTTTCAGCCTCTGCTTTTACCTCTTTCTGCCTCTGCCTGCAATAGAAAAGAAAATCATGTGTTATACATGTGTATTTGTAGGTATACATAAAAAAATTTAGGGAGTTTTTCAATTTTCAAAAATGACTCGTCTTTAATATTTTATATAGCTATGCTTATCTTCTTTGTGTTCATTTTTATTATAATAACAATTAATCAGTTCCTCTTCTTATTTCAGTTGTTTGCTTCATAATGTCACATAGTGTAGAAGTGTTGTATGTTACATGGATGGTGATTCATTTGCTGGTTATGTGCAATCTTTTTTTCTTTATTTTAGTTCCATTAAATGTACATCACTTTCAGTTTTGTTTATCAAATTTTGAACAATATACTAAATAAATGTATATATCCAAACACACACACATGTATAAGTAAGCATCGCATTTATAAATAAATATGATACTTGAACTGTCCCACTGTAAGGCTCACCCACACTGTATGAAGATCATACTGGGGACATGTTGGAACAAATAACAATGAATTGTTCAGCCTCCACTTACACCTCATTCAGGCTCTGCCTGCAATAGAAAAGAAAATCATCTGTTACACATGTTTATTTGTTAGTATATGTATAAATATTTAGTGAGTATTTCATTCTTCAATAATTATTCATCTTTAATATATTCCATAGCCTTGCGTATCTTCTTTGTGTTCATTTTTATTAGAATAACAATTATTCAGTTCATCTTCTTATTTCAGTTGTATGCTTCATAATGTCACATAGTGTAGACGTGTTGTATGTTATACGGATGACGATTAATGTTTTGTGTTATATGCACTCTTATTTTCTTTATTTTACTTCCATTAAATGTACATCACTTTCAGTTGTGTTTATCAAATTTTGAACAATATACTAAATAAATATATGTATCCAAACACACACACATGTATAAGTAAGCATCACATTTATAAATGAATATGATACTTACACTGTCCCACTACACACTGGTGTACACGGACAACGGGGCACTTATAATAAAATGCCCTGAAATCACTAAGAATGGAGCTGAGCACTGAAACAACACAGCTAAAGAACAAAAAAACTTTGAGGTTATTATATGTCATTGTTCAGTCAGTGCTGCCATCCAGTGCAGCAGGGAAAATAAAATTTGCCTTTACTTTTTGACTTACCCTGTATAAGTAAGCATCACATTTATAAATAAATATGATACTTACACTGTCCCACTGAAATGCTCACCCACACAGCATGAAGATCATACTGGGGACATGTTGGAACAAATAACGATGAATTGTTCAGCCTCCGCTTACACCTTGTTCAGGCTCTGCCTGCAATAGAAAAGAAATTCATCTGTTACACATGTGTATGTGTAAGAATACATATAAAAATTTAGTGAGTGAGTATTTCATTCTTCAATAATTATTCGTCTTTAATATTTTCCATTGCCATCCGTATCTTCTTTGGTCTCATGTTTATTATAATAACAATTAATCAGTACCTCTTCTTATTTAAGTTGTATACTTCATAATGTCGCATAGAGTAGAAGTGCTGAATGCTGTAAGGATGACGATTCATTTTTCTTGTTATATGCACTCTAATTTTCCTTATTTTACTTCCGTTAAATGTACATCACTTTCAGTTTTGTTTAAAAAATTTTGAACAATATACTAAATAAATATACGTATCCAAACACACACACATGTATAAGTAAGCATCACTTTTATAAATAAATATGATACTTACACTGTCCCACTAAAAGGCTCACCCACACTGCTTGATGATCACACTGCGGCCAATCAACACAAATAACTATGATTTATTCAGCCTCTGCTTATACCTCTTTCTGCCTCTGCCTGCAATAGAAAAGAAAATCATCTGTTACACATGTGTATTTCTAAGTATACATATAAGTATTTAGTGAGTATTTCATTCTTCAATAATTATTCGCCTTTCATAATTTCCATAGCTTTGCGTATCTTCTTTGTGTTCATTTTTACTATAATAACAATTATTCAGTTCCTCTTCTTATTTCAGTTATATGCTTCATAATGTCCCATAGTGTAGACGTGTTGTATGTTATACGCATGACGAATAATTTTTCGTGTTATATGCACCCTTATTTTCTTTATTTTACTTCCATTAAATGTACATCACTGTTAGTTTTGTTTATCAAATTTTGACAATATACTAAATAAATATATGTATCCAAACACACACACATGTATAAGTTAGCATCGCATTTATAAATAAATATGATACTTACACTGTCCCACTGAAAGGCTCACCCACACTGCATGAAGATCATACTGGGGATATGTTGGAACAAATAACGATGAATTTTTCAGCATCCGCTTACACCTCGTTCAGGCTCTGCCTGCAATAGAAAAGAAAATCATCTGTTACACATGTGTATTTGTAAGAATACATATAAAAATTTAGTGAGTATTTCATTCTTAATAATTATTCGTCTTTAATATTTTCCATAGCCATGCGTATATTCTTTGGTCTCCTGTTTATTATAATAACAATTAATCAGTACCTCTTCTTATTTCAGTTGTATACTTCATAATGTCGCATTCTGTAGAAGTGCTGAATGCTGTAAGTATGACGATTCATTTTTCTTGTTATAAGCACTCTTATTTTCTTTATTTTACTTCCATTAAATGTACATAACTTTCAGTTTTATTTATCAAATTTTGAACAATATACTAAATAAATATACGTATCCAAACACACACACATGTATAAGTAAGCATCACTTTTATAAATAAATATGATACTTACACTTTCCCACTGAAAGCCTCATGCACACTGCTTGATGATCACACTGGGGTCAATCAGAACAAATATCTATGATTTTTTCAGCCTCTGCTTATACCTTATTCTGCCTCTGCCTGCAATAGAAAAGAAAATCATCTGTTACACATGTGTATTTATAAGTATACATATACAAATTTAGTGAATATTTCATTCTTCAAAAATTAGTCTTCTTTAATATTCTATATAGCCATGCTTATCTTCTTTGTGTTCATTTTTATTATAATAACAATTAATCAGTTCCTCTTCTTATTTCAGTTGTTTGCTTCATAATGTCACATAGTGTAGAAGTGTTGTATGTTTTATGGATGACGATTCATTTTTCATGATATATGCACTCTTATTTTCTTTATTTTACTTTCATTAAATGTACATCACTTTCAGTTTTGTTTATCAAATTTTGAACAATATACTAAATAAATATATGTATCCAAACACACACACATGTATAAGTAAGCATCGCATTTATAAATAAATATGATACTTACACTGTCCCGCTGAAAGGCTCACCCACACTGCATGAAGATCATACTGGGGACATGTTGGAACAAATAACGATGAATTGTTCAGCCTCCGGCTACACCTCGTTCAGGCTCTGCCTGCAATAGAAAAGAAAATCATCTGTTACACATGTGTATTTGTTAGAATACATATAAATATTTAGTGAGTATTTCATTCTTCAATAATTATTCGTCTTTAATATTTTCTATAGCCATGCATATCTTCTTTGGTCTCATTTTTATTATAATAACAATTAATCAGTACCTCTTGTTATTTCAGTTGTATACTTCACAATGTCTCATAGTGTAGATGTGCTGAATTCTGTAAGGATGACGATTCATTTTTCTTGGTATATGCACTCTTATTTTCTTTATTTTACTTCCATTAAATGTACATCACTTTCAGTTTTGTTTATCAAATTTTGAACAATATACTAAATAAATATATGTATCCAAACACACACACATGTATAAGTAAGCATCGCATTTATAAATAAATATGATACTTACACTGTCCCGCTGAAAGGCTCACCCACACTGCATGAAGATCATACTGGGGACATGTTGGAACAAATAACGATGAATTGTTCAGCCTCCGGCTACACCTCGTTCAGGCTCTGCCTGCAATAGAAAAGAAAATCATCTGTTACACATGTGTATTTGTAAGACTACATATAAAAATTTAGTGAGTATTTCATTCTTCAATAATTATTCGTCTTTAATATTTTCTATAGCCATGCATATCTTCTTTGGTCTCACTTTTATTATAATAACAATTAATCAGTACCTCTTGTTATTTCAGTTGTATACTTCACAATGTCTCATAGTGTAGATGTGCTGAATTCTGTAAGGATGACGATTCATTTTTCTTGGTATATGCACTCTTATTTTCTTTATTTTAATTCCATTAAATGTACATCACTTTCAGATTTGTTTATCAAATTTTGAACAATATACTAAATATATATATGTATCCAAACACACACACATGTATAAGTAAGCATCACATTTATTAATAAATATGATACTTACACTGTCCCACTAAAAGGCTCACCCACACTGCTTGAAGATCTTACTGGGGACATGTTGGAACAAATAACGATGAATTGTTCAGCCTCCGCTTACACCTCGATCAGGCTCTGCCTGCAATAGAAAATAAAATCATCTGTTACACATGTGTATTTGTAAGTATACATACAAATATTTAGTGAGTATTTAATTCTTCAATAATTAGTCTTCTTTAATATTTTATATAGTTATGCTTATCTTCTTTGTGTTCATTTTTATTATAATAACAATTAATCAGTTCCTCTTCTTATTTCAGTTGTTTGCTTCATAATTTCACATAATGTAGAAGTGTTGTATGTTATATGGATGACGATTCATTTTTCATGATATGCACTCTTATTTTCTTTATTTTACTTCCATTAAATGTACACCACTTTCAGTTTTATTTATCAAATTTTGAACAATATACTAAATATATATACGTATCCAAACACACACACATGTATAAGTAAGCATCACTTTTATAAATAAATATGATACTTACACTTTCCCACTGAAAGCCTCATGCACACTGCTTGATGATCAAACTGGGGTCAATCAGAACAAATATCTATGATTTTTTCAGCCTCTGCTTATACCTTATTCTGCCTCTGCCTGCAATAGAAAAGAAAATCATCTGTTACACATGTGTATTTATAAGTATACATATACAAATTTAGTGAATTTTTCATTCTTCAAAAATTAGTCTTCTTTAATATTTTATACAGCCATGCTTATCTTCTTTGTGTTCATTTTTATTATAATAACAATTAATCAGTTCCTCTTCTTATTTCAGTTGTTTGCTTCATAATTTCACATAATGTAGAAGTGTTGTATGTTATATGGATGACGATTCATTTTTCATGATATATGCACTATTATTTTCTTTATTTTACTTCCATTAAATATACATCACTTTCAGTTGTGTTTATCAAATTTAGAACAATATACTAAATAAATATACGTATCCAAACACACACACATGTATAAGTAAGCATCACATTTATAAATAAATATGATACTTACACTGTCCCACTAAAAGGCTTACCCACACTGCTTGATGATCACACTAAGGCCAATCAGCACAAATAACTATGATTTGTTCAGCCTCTGCTTATACCTCTTTCTGCCTCTGTCTGCAATAGAAAAGAAAATCATCTGTTACACATGTGTATTTGTAAGTATACATATAAGTATTTAGTGAGTATTTCATTCTTCAATAATTATTCGCCCTTCATAATTTCCATAGCTTTGCGTATCTTCTTTGTGTTCATTTTTACTATAATAACAATTATTCAGTTCCTCTTCTTATTTGAGTTATATGCTTCATAATGTCCCATAGTGTAGACGTGTTGTATGTTATACGCATGACGAATAATTTTTCGTGTTATATGCACCCTTATTTTCTTTATTTTACTTCCATTAAATGTACATCACTGTTAGTTTTGTTTATCCAATTTTGACAATATACTAAATAAATATATGTATCCAAACACACACACATGTATAAGTTAGCATCGCATTTATAAATAAATATGATACTTACACTGTCCCACTGAAAGGCTCACCCACACTGCATGAAGATCATACTGGGGATATGTTGGAACAAATAACGATGAATTTTTCAGCATCCGCTTACACCTCGTTCAGGCTCTGCCTGCAATAGAAAAGAAAATCATTTGTTACACATGTGTATTTGTAAGAATACATATAAAAATTTAGTGAGTATTTCATTCTTTAATAATTATTCGTCTTTAATATTTTCCATAGCCATGCGTATCTTCTTTGGTCTCATGTTTATTATAATAACAATTAATCAGTACCTCTTCTTATTCAGTTGTATACTTCATAATGTCGCATAGTGTAGAAGTGCTGAATGCTGTAAAGAAGACGATTCATTTTTCTTGTTATATGCACTCTTATTTTCTTTATTTTACATCCATTAAATGTACATCACTTTCAGTTTCGTTTAAAAAATTTTGAACAATATACTAAATAAATATACGTATCCAAACACACACACATGTATAAGTAAGCATCACATTTATAAATAAATTTGATACTTACACTGTCCCACTAAAAGGTTCACCCACAGTGCTTGATGATCACACTGCGGCCAATCAGCACAAATAACTATGATTTATTCAGCCTCTGCTTATTCCTCTTTCTGTCTCTGCCTGCAATGGAAAAGAAAATCAAGTGTTATACATGTGTCTTTGTAGGTATGGATATAAAAATTTAGTGAGTTTTTCAATCTTCAAAAATTACTCGTCTTCAATATTTTATATAGCCATGCTTATGTATGGCTTATTATGTATCCAAACACACACACATGTATAAGTAAGCATCGCATTTATAAATAAATATGATACTTACACTTTCCCACTGAAAGCCTCATGCACACTGCTTGATGATCACTCTGGGGCCAATCAGAACAAATATCTATGATTTTTTCAGCCTCTGCTTATACCTTTTTCTGCCTCTGCCTGCAATAGAAAATAAAATCATCTGTTACACATGTGTATTTGTAAGTATACATATAAATATTTAGTGAGTATTTCATTCTTCAACAATTATTCTTTTTTAGTATTTTACATAGCCATGCTTATCTTCTTTGTGTTCATTTTTATTATAATAACAATTAATCAGTTCCTCTTCTTATTTCAGTTGTTTGCTTCAAAATGTCACATAGTGTAGAAGTGTTGTATGTTATATGGGTGACGAATATTTTTCATGATATATGCACTCTTATTTTCTTCATTTTACTTCCATTAAATGTACATCACTTTCAGTTTTGTTTATCAAATTTTGAACAATATACTAAATAAATATATGTATCCAAACACACACACATGTACGAGGGTAAGTCAAAAAGTAAAGGCAGATTTTTAAAAAGGAACTTTTTATTGTGAAAACAAGATGACAAGTAACATCATTTCTCTACATAATCTCCCTCAACTTCTATGCACTTGGTCCATCTCTTGACAAGCTTCGTAATTCTGTCCTGGAAGAAGATTTGTGGCATCGTGCACAGCCACTCGCGCACCGTCTCCACAAACTTGTCATCCGACGAAAACTTGGATTCACGCAGGTGCTCCTTCATCGGACCAAAAAGGTGAAAATCACTTGGAGCTAGGTCAGGACTGTACGGTGGATGCTCCAGCAGCTCAAAACCAAGATCTTGAATCCACTGGATCGTTTTCCCCGCAGTATGAGTAAGGGCATTGTCCTGAAGCAAAATCACACCTTTTGAAATTTTCCCTCTCCTCTTTGTTCTGATTTTGGGTTTAAGATCTCTCAGTAGCTTACAGTAGCTGTCACTATTCACTGTTTGACCTTTGGGAGTGTAATGAATTAGAAGTGGACCTTTCATATCCCAAAACACTGTCATCATCAACTTTCCTGCAGAAACTTGTCTTTTGAACTCTTTTGCTGTAGGCGAAGATGGATGTTTCCACACCATACACTGCCGCTTACTGTGTGGTTCGAAGTGATGGACCCACGTCTCATCAACAGTTACTATGCGACTGAGAAACTCTTCTCCTTCCTCTTCTAAACGCCTTAAATGTGATTTCAAAATTTCCAAACGTTTCTGTTTGTGCTGGTCTGTCAGTCGATGTGGTACCCAATGAGCACACACTTTGCGATAATTTAGTGATTCGTGTATGATTGCAACTGCTGAACCGTGGCTAATGTTCAACGCATGCGCAATATCATCAATTTTGACAAGACGTTCATCATGAATCATTCGCTCAACTGTCTCGATGTTCTTGTCCGTCTTTGAAGTGGATGGCCTACCTGAACGCTCTTCATCGCAGATAGATACACGACCATTTTTAAAGCGATTTATCCACTCATAAATTTTGCGTACACTAAGACAGCTCTCACCGTACTGCTGCTGCATTCTGCGAATAATCTCCGGAGGTTTAGTCCCTTCAGAGTGCAAAAAACGTACCACTCCCCTCATTTCTTCCTTGGTGCACACGGACAACGGGGCACTCATAATAAAATGCCCTGAAATCACTAAGAATGGAGCTGAGCACTGAAACAACACAGCTAAAGAACAAAAAAACTTTGAGGTTATTATATGTCATTGTTCGGTCAGTGCTGCCATCCAGTGCAGCAGGGAAAATAAAATTTGCCTTTACTTTTTGACTTACCCTGTATAAGTAAGCATCACATTTATAAATAAATATGATACTTACACTGTCCCACTGAAATGCTCACCCACACAGCATGAAGATCATACTGGGGACATATTGGAACAAATAACGATGAATTGTTCAGCCTCCGCTTACACCTTGTTCAGGCTCTGCCTGCAATAGAAAAGAAATTCATCTGTTACACATGTGTATGTGTAAGAATACATATAAAAATTTAGTGAGTTTTTCATTCTTCAATAATTATTCGTCTTTAATATTTTCCATAGCCATGCGTATCTTCTTTGGTCTCATGTTTATTATAATAACAATTAATCAGTACCTCTTCTTATTTCAGTTGTATACTTCATAATGTCGCATAGAGTAGAAGTGCTGAATGCTGTAAGGATGACGATTCATTTTTCTTGTTATATGCACTCTAATTTTCCTTATTTTACTTCCGTTAAATGTACATCACTTTCAGTTTTGTTTAAAAAATTTTGAACAATATACTAAATAAATATACGTATCCAAACACACACACATGTATAAGTAAGCATCACTTTTATAAATAAATATGATACTTACACTGTCCCACTAAAAGGCTCACCCACACTGCTTGATGATCACACTGCGGCCAATCAACACAAATAAATATGATTTATTCAGCCTCTGCTTATACCTCTTTCTGCCTCTGCCTGCAATAGAAAAGAAAATCATCTGTTACACATGTGTATTTGTAAGTATACATATAAGTATTTAGTGAGTACTTCATTCTTCAATAATTATTCGCCTTTCATAATTTCCATAGCTTTGCGTATCTTCTTTGTGTTCATTTTTACTATAATAACAATTATTCAGTTCCTCTTCTTATTTCAGTTATATGCTTCATAATGTCCCATAGTGTAGACGTGTTGTATGTTATACGCATGACGAATAATTTTTCGTGTTATATGCACCCTTATTTTCTTTATTTTATTTCCATTAAATGTACATCACTGTTAGTTTTGTTTATCAAATTTTGACAATATACTAAATAAATATATGTATCCAAACACACACACATGTATAAGTTAGCATCGCATTTATAAATAAATATGATACTTACACTGTCCCACTGAAAGGCTCACCCACACTGCATGAAGATCATACTGGGGATATGATGGAACAAATAACGATGAATTTTTCAGCAGCCGCTTACACCTCGTTCAGGCTCTGCCTGCAATAGAAAAGAAAATCATCTGTTACACATGTGTATTTGTAAGAATACATATAAAAATTCAGTGAGTATTTCATTCTTCAAAAATTAGTCTTCTTTAATATTTTATATAGCCATGTTTATCTTCTTTGTGTTCATTTTTATTATAATAATAATTAATCAGTTCCTCTTCTTATTTCAGTTGTTTGCTTCATAATGTCACATAGTGTAGAAGTGTTGTATGTTTTATGGATGACGATTCATTTTTCATGATATATGCACTCTTATTTTCTTTATTTTACTTCCATTAAATGTACATCACTTTCAGTTTTGTTTATCAAATTTTGAACAATATAATAAATAAATATATGTATCCAAACACACACACATGTATAAGTAAGCATCGCATTTATAAATAAATATGATACTTACACTGTCCCGCTGAAAGGCTCACCCACACTGCATGAAGATCATACTGGGGACATGTTGGAACAAATAACGATGAATTGTTCAGCCTCCGGCTACACCTCGTTCAGGCTCTGCCTGCAATAGAAAAGAAAATCATCTGTTACACATGTGTATTTGTAAGAATACATATAAAAATTTAGTGAGTATTTCATTCTTCAATAATTATTCGTCTTTAATATTTTCTATAGCCATGCATATCTTCTTTGGTCTCATTTTTATTATAATAACAATTAATCAGTACCTCTTGTTATTTCAGTTGTATACTTCACAATGTCTCATAGTGTAGATGTGCTGAATTCTGTAAGGATGACGATTCATTTTTCTTGGTATATGCACTCTTATTTTCTTTATTTTAATTCCATTAAATGTAAATCACTTTCAGTTTTGTTTATCAAATTTTGAACAATATACTAAATAAATATATGTATCCAAACACACACACATGTATAAGTAAGCATCACATTTATTAATAAATATGATACTTACACTGTCCCACTAAAAGGCTCACCCACACTGCTTGAAGATCTTACTGGGGACATGTTGGAACAAATAACGATGAATTGTTCAGCCTCCGCTTACACCTCGATCAGGCTCTGCCTGCAATAGAAAATAAAATCATCTGTTACACATGTGTATTTGTAAGTATACATATAAATATTTAGTGAGTAATTCATTCT
Source organism: Magicicada septendecula (assembly GCA_034769895.1). Taxonomy (NCBI): domain Eukaryota; kingdom Metazoa; phylum Arthropoda; class Insecta; order Hemiptera; family Cicadidae; genus Magicicada; species Magicicada septendecula. The sequence continues at coordinate 179,582,200 of CM068369.1, read as the reverse complement.
TCAATAATTAGTCTTCTTTAATATTTTATATAGATATGCTTATCTTCTTTGTGTTCATTTTTATTATAATAACAATTAATCAGTTCCTCTTCTTATTTCAGTTGTTTGCTTCATAATTTCACATAATGTAGAAGTGTTGTATGTTATATGGATGACGATTCATTTTTCATGATATGAACTCTTATTTTCTTTATTTTACTTCCATTAAATGTACATCACTTTCAGTTTTATTTATCAAATTTTGAACAATATACTAAATATATATACGTATCCAAACACACACACATGTATAAGTAAGCATCACTTTTATAAATAAATATGATACTTACACTTTCCCACTGAAAGCCACATGCACACTGCTTGATGATCACACTGGGGTCAATCAGAACAAATATCTATGATTTTTTCAGCCTCTGCTTATACCTTATTCTGCCTCTGCCTGCAATAGAAAAGAAAATCATCTGTTACACATGTGTATTTATAAGTATACATATACAAATTTAGTGAATATTTCATTCTTCAAAAATTAGTCTTCTTTAATATTTTATATAGCCATTCTTATCTTCTTTGTGTTCATTTTTATTATAATAACAATTAATCAGTTCCTCTTCTTATTTCAGTTGTTTGCCTCATAATTTCACATAATGTAGAAGTGTTGTATGTTATATGGATGACGATTCATTTTTCTTGTTATATGCACTCTTATTTTCTTTATTTTACTTCCATTAAATGTACATCACTTTCAGTTTTATTTATCAAATTTTGAACAATATACTAAATAAATATACGTATCCAAACACACACACATGTATAAGTAAGCATCACATTTATAAATAAATATGATACTTACGGTGTCCCACTGAAAGACTCACGCACACTGCGGCCAATCAGCACAAATAACTATGATTTATTGAGACTCTGCTTATACCTATTTCTGCCTCTGCCTGCAATAGAAAAGAAAATCATGTGTTATACCTGTGTATTTGTAGGTATACATATAAAAATTAGTGAGTTTTTCAATCTTCAAAAATTACTCGTCTTTAATATTTTACTTAGCCATGCGTATCTTCTTTTGGTCATTTTTATTATAATAACATTTAATCAGTTCCTCTTCTTACTAGGGGTAACCCAAAAGTAAGGTCTCCAAAGGACTAGAGCTGCAGGGAAATATTTTGGGCGGCAGTTGGCAGCACTGCTGTCTGCGGCCATCTCCCCTCTTTCAAACAAGAAGTCGCTGAGCTCGCTCGGTCGATTAGTCTTGGCTTGGCAGCCGTTAAGAATGGAGTTCCCAATCGCTTTTCCGCCAAGTGCGGACTTCGTGAAGTCATTCGATTTCTTAATGCAAAAGTGCTAAAAACGTCCGCAAGTGGTGTAGAGAGTTTAAAGCTGGTTGTACAGAAATTCATGATGATGAAAGAAGCAGGAGACTGTCAGTGTCAGACGAGATTATCAAGAAACTTTACGAAGTCGTGCGTGAAGATCGGAGGATCATTATTCATGAGCTCTCTTGTTTCCTTTACTAACATTTCGAAATCCACCATTCAGAGGATTGTGACTGAAAAGTTGAAATATCAGAAGGTGTGCACAAGGTGGGTTCCGCGATTGCTCACAGAAGACCACAAACGCCAATGCATCGAAGCTGCCCGCGAATTTCTTGAGCGCTATGCAGAAGAAAGAGACGACTTTTTGAATTCCATTGTCACAGGTGACGAAACGTGGGTTCACCACTTCACACCTGAACCCAAACGACAATCACTTGAGTGGTGGCATCCAACTTCGCCAAGGCGGCGAAAATTCAAAGAAACACAGTCTACCAGCAAGATCATGGCGACTGTGTTTTGGGATTGGAAAGGTGTATTGTTGATCGATTTCATGCCTACTGGTACCACAATAAACGCAGACGCATATTGTGAGACACTCAAAAAACTCAAATGGGCAATTCAGGACCGGAGAAGAGGAATGCTCACCAAGGGCGTGTCCATTCTTCATGACAATGCTCGACTCATGTCGCCTGCGCAACCGCCGATCTTCTGAACCAATTTGGATGGGACATTATTACCCACCCCCCTATAGTCCGGACTTGGCACCTTGTGTCTATCATTTGTTTACACATTTGAAAGAACATTTGGGTGGAATGCGATTCGACGACGATGACGAGGTGATAGACGAGGTCAAACGCTATCTCAATTGCATGGCAGCGAGTTTCTATTACAATGGCATACTAAAACTGCCACAGCGGCTCGAAAAATGCATTGAACGTAACAGCGATTATGTTGAAAAATTGTGTGTTCTTATGCTTCACAACCATGTAAAAAGTTTTGATAATACTTTTTTTTTTCTATTTTTAAAAAATATGGAGACCTTATTTTTGGGTTACCCCTCATATTTCAGTTGTTTGCTTCATAATGTCACATAGTGTAGAAGTGTTGTATGTTATACGGATGACGATTCATTTTTCTTGTTATATGCACTCTTATTTTCTTTATTTTAATTCCATTAAATGTACATCACTTTCAGTTTTGTTTATCAAATTTTGAAGAATATACTGAATAAATATACGTATCCAAACACACACACATGTATAAGTAAGCATCGCATTTATAAATAAATATGATACTTACACTGTCCCGCTGAAAGGCTCACCCACACTGCATGAAGATCATACTGGGGCCATGCTGGAACAAATAACGATGAATTGTTCAGCCTCCGCTTACACCTCGATCAGGCTCTGCCTGCAATAGTAAATAAAATCATCTGTTACACATGTGTATTTGTAAGTATACATATAAATATTTAGTGAGTATTTCATTCTTCAATATTTAGTCTTCTCTAATATTTTATATAGATATGCTTATCTTCTTTGTGTTAATTTTTATTATAATAACAATTAATCAGTTCCTCTTCTTATTTCAGTTGATTGCTTCATAATTTCACATAATGTAGAAGTGTTGTATGTTATATGGATGACGATTCATTTTTCATGATATATGTACTATTATTTTCTTTATTTTACTTCCATTAAATATACATCACTTTCAGTTGTGTTTATCAAATTTTGAACAATATACTAAGTAAATATATGTATCCAAACACACACACATGTATAAGTAAGCATCACATTTATAAATAAATATGATACTTACGGTGTCCCACTGAAAGCCTCACGCACACTGCTTGATGATCACACTGCGGCCAATCAGCACAAATAACTATCATTTATTCAGCCTCTGCTTATACCTATTTCTGCCTCTGCCTGCAATAGAAAAGAAAATCATGTGTAATACATGTGTATTTGTAGGTATACATATAACAATTAGTGAGTTCTTCAATCTTCAAAAATTACTCGTCTTTAATATTTTACTTAGCCATGCGTATCTTCTTTTGGTCATTTTTATTATAATAACAATTAAACAGTTCCTCTTCTTACTAGGGGTAACCCAAAAGTGAGGTCTCCAAAGGACTAGAGCCGCAGGGAAATATTTTGGTCGGCAGTTGGCAGCACTGCTGTCTGCGGCCATCTCTCCTCTTTCAAACAAGAAGTCGCTGAGCTCGCTCGGTCGATTAGTCTTGGCTTGGCAGCCGTTAAGAATGGAGTTCCCAATCGCTGTTCCCGCCAAGTGCGGACTTCGCGAAGTCATTCGATTTCTTAACGCAAAAGGTGTTAAAAACGTCCGCAAGTGGTGTAGAGAGTTTAAAGCTGGTTGTACAGAAATTCATGATGATGAAAGAAGCGGGAGACTGTCAGTGTCAGACGAGATGATCAAGAAACTTTACGAAGTCGTGCGTGAAGATCGGAGGATCATTATCCATGAGCTCTCTTGTTTCCTTTACTGACATTTTGAAATCCACCATTCAGAGGATTGTGACTGAAAAGTTGAAATATCAGAAGGTGTGCACAAGGTGGGTTCCGCGAATGCTCACAGAAGACCACAAACGGCAATGCGTCGAAGCTGCCCGCGAATTTCTTGAGCGCTATGCAGACGAAAGAGACGACTTTTTGAATTCCATTGTCACAGGTGACGAAACGTGGGTTCACCACTTCACACCTGAATCCAAACGACAATCACTTGAGTGGCGGCACCAACTTCGCCAAGGCGGCGAAAATTCAAACAAACACAGTCTACCGGCAAGATCATGGCGACAGTGTTTTGGGTTCGGAAAGGTGTATTGTTGATCGATTTCATGCCTACTGGGACCACAATAAACGCAGACGCATATTGTGAGACACTCAAAAAAGTCAAACAGGCAATTCAGAACCGGAGAACAGGAATGCTCACCAAGGGCGACTCCATTCTTCACGACAATGCTCGACTCATGTCGCCTGCGCAACCGCCGATCTTCTGAACCAATTTGGATGGGACATGATTACCCACCCCCCTATAGTCCGGACTTGGCACCTTGTGACTATCATTTGTTTACACATTTGAAAGAACATTTGGGTGGAATGCGATTCGACGACGATGACGAGGTGAAAGACGAGGTCAAACGCTATCTCAATTGCATGGCGGCGAGTTTCTATGACAATGGCATACTAAAACTGCCACAGCGGCACGAAAAATGCATTGAACGTAACAGCGATTATGTTGAAAAATAGTGTGTTCTTATGCTTCACAACCATGTAAAAAGTTTTGATAATACATTTTTTTTCTATTTTTAAAAAATATGGAGACCTTATTTTTGGGTTACCCCTCGTATTTCAGTTGTTTGCTTCATAATGTCACATAGTGTAGAAGTGTTGTATGTTATACGGATGACGAATAATTTTTCTTCTTATATGCACTCTTATTTTCTTTATTTTACTTCCATTAAATGTACATCACTTTCAGTTTTTGTTTATCAAATTTTGAACAATATACTAAATAAATATATGTATCCAAACACACACACATGTATAAGTAAGCATCGCATTTATAAATAAATAAGATACTTACACTGTCCCTCTGAAAGGCTCACCCACGCTGCATGAAGATCATACTGGGGACATGTTGGAACAAATAACGATGAATTGTTCAGCCTCCGGCTACACCTCGTTCAGGCTCTGCCTGCAATAGTAAACAAAATCATCTGTTACACATGTGTATTTCTAAGAATACATATAATAATTTAGTGAGTATTTCATTCTTCAATAATTATTCGTCTTTAATATTTTCCATAGCCATGCATATCTTCTTTGGTCTCATTTTTATTATAATAACAATTAATCAGTACCTCTTGTTATTTGAGTTGTATACTTCACAATGTCTCATAGTGTAGATGTGCTGAATTCTGTAAGGATGACGATTCATTTTTCTTGTTATATGCACTCTTTTTTTCTTTATTTTACTTCCATTAAATGTACATCACTTTCAGTTGTGTTTATCAAATTTTGAACAATATACTAAATAAATATACGTATCCAAACACACACACACATGTATAAGTAAGCATCACATTTATTAATAAATATGATACTTACACTGTCCCACTAAAAGGCTCACCCAAACTGCTTGAAGATCTTACTGGGGACATGCTGGAACAAATAACGATGAATTGTTCAGCCTCCGCTTACACCTCGATCAGGCTCTGCCTGCAATAGTAAATAAAATCGTCTGTTACACATGTGTATTTGTAAGTATACATATAAATATTTAGTGAGTAATTCATTCTTCAATAATTAGTCTTCTTTAATATTTTATATAGATATGCTTATCTTCTTTGTGTTCATTTTTATTATAATAACAATTAATCAGTTCCTCTTCTTATTTCAGTTGTTTGCTTCATAATTTCACATAATGTAGAAATGTTGTATGTTATATGGATGACAATTCATTTTTCATGATATATGCACTATTATTTTCTTTATTTTACTTCCATTAAATATACATCACTTTCAGTTGTGTTTATCAAATTTTGAACAATATACTAAATAAATATATGTATCCAAACACACACACATGTATAAGTAAGCATCACATTTATAAATAAATATGATACTTACGGTGTCCCACTAAAAGCCTCACGCACACTGCTTAATGATCACACTGCGGCCAATCAGCACAAATAAATATGATTTATTCAGCCTCTGCTTATACCTATTTCTGCCTCTGCCTGCAATAGAAAAGAAAATCATGTGTTATACATGTGTATTTGTAGGTATACATATAAAAATTAGTGAGTTTTTCAATCTTCAAAAATTACTCGTCTTTAATATTTTACTTAGCCATGCGTATCTCCTTTTGGTCATTTTTATTATAATAACATTTAATCAGTTCCTCTTCTTACTAGGGGTAACCCAAAAGTAAGGTCTCCAAAGGATTAGAGCCGCAGGGAAATATTTTGGGTGGCAGTTGGCAGCACTGCTGTCTGCGGCCATCTCCCCTCTTTCAAACAAGAAGTCGCTGAGCTCGCTCGGTCGATTAGTCTTGGCTTGGCAGCCGTTAAGAATGGAGTTCCCAATCGCTGTTCCCGCCAAGTGCGGACTTCGCGAAGTCATTCGATTTCTTAACGCAAAAGGTGTTAAAAACGTCCGCAAGTGGTGTAGAGAGTTTAAAGCTGGTTGTACAGAAATTCATGATGATGAAAGAAGCAGGAGACTGTCAGTGTCAAACGAGATGATCAAGAAACTTTACGAAGTCGTGCATGAAGATCGGAGGATCATTATTCATGAGCTCTCTTGTTTCCTTTACTGACATTTCGAAATCCACCATTCAGAGGATTGTGACTGAAAAGTTGAAATATCAGAAGGTGTGCACAAGGTGGGTTCCGCGAATGCTCACAGAAGACCACAAACGCCAATGCATCGAAGCTGCCCGCGAATTTCTTGAGCGCTATGCAGAAGAAAGAGACGACTTTTTGAATTCCATTGTCACAGGTGACGAAACGTGGGTTCACCACTTCACACCTGAACCCAAACGACAATCACTTGAGTGGTGGCATCCAACTTCGCCAAGGCGGCGAAAATTCAAACAAACACAGTCTACCGGCAAGATCATGGCGACTGTGTTTTGGGATTGGAAAGGTGTATTGTTGATCGATTTCATGCCTACTGGTGCCACAATAAACGCAGACGCATATTGTGAGACACTCAAAAAACTCAAATGGGCAATTCAGGACCGGAGAAGAGGAATGCTCACCAAGGGCGTGTCCATTCTTCACGACAATGCTCGACTCATGTCGCCTGCGCAACCGCCGATCTTCTGAACCAATTTGGATGGGACATGATTACCCACCCCCCTATAGTCCGGACTTGGCACCTTGTGACTATCATTTGTTTACACATTTGAAAGAACATTTGGGTGGAATGCGATTCGACGACGATGACGAGGTGATAGACGAGGTCAAACGCTATCTCAATTGCATGGCAGCGAGTTTCTATTACAATGGCATACTAAAACTGCCACAGCGGCTCGAAAAATGCATTGAACGTAACAGCGATTATGTTGAAAAATAGTGTGTTCTTATGCTTCACAACCATGTAAAAAGTTTTGATAATACATTTTTTTTTCTATTTTTAAAAAATATGGAGACCTTATTTTTGGGTTACCCCTCGTATTTCAGTTGTTTGCTTCATAATGTCACATAGTGTAGAAGTGTTGTATGTTATACGGATGACGAATAATTTTTCCTCTTATATGCACTCTTATTTTCTTTATTTTACTTCCATTAAATGTACATCACTTTCAGTTTTGTTTATCAAATTTTGAACAATATACTAAATAAATATACGTATCCAAACACACACACATGTATAAGTAAGCATCGCATTTATAAATAAATATGATACTTACACTGTCCCGCTGAAAGGCTCACCCACACTGCATGAAGATCATACTGGGGACATGTTGGAACAAATAACGATGAATTGTTCAGCCTCCGGCTACACCTCGTTCAGGCTCTGCCTGCAATAGAAAACAAAATCATCTGTTACACATGTGTATTTCTAAGAATACATATAATAATTTAGTGAGTATTTCATTCTTCAATAATTATTCGTCTTTAATATTTTCCATAGCCATGCATATCTTCTTTGGTCTCATTTTTATTATAATAACAATTAATCAGTACCTCTTGTTATTTGAGTTGTATACTTCACAATGTCTCATAGTGTAGATGTGCTGAATTCTGTAAGGATGACGATTCATTTTTCTTGTTATATGCACTCTTTTTTTCTTTATTTTACTTCCATTAAATGTACATCACTTTCAGTTGTGTTTATCAAATTTTGAACAATATACTAAATAAATATACGTATCCAAACACACACACACATGTATAAGTAAGCATCACATTTATTAATAAATATGATACTTACACTGTCCCACTAAAAGGCTCACCCAAACTGCTTGAAGATCTTACTGGGGACATGCTGGAACAAATAACGATGAATTGTTCAGCCTCCGCTTACACCTCGATCAGGCTCTGCCTGCAATAGTAAATAAAATCGTCTGTTACACATGTGTATTTGTAAGTATACATATAAATATTTAGTGAGTAATTCATTCTTCAATAATTAGTCTTCTTTAATATTTTATATAGATATGCTTATCTTCTTTGTGTTCATTTTTATTATAATAACAATTAATCAGTTCCTCTTCTTATTTCAGTTGTTTGCTTCATAATTTCACATAATGTAGAAATGTTGTATGTTATATGGATGACGATTCATTTTTCATGATATATGCACTATTATTTTCTTTATTTTACTTCCATTAAATATACATCACTTTCAGTTGTGTTTATCAAATTTTGAACAATATACTAAATAAATATATGTATCCAAACACACACACATGTATAAGTAAGCATCACATTTATAAATAAATATGATACTTACGGTGTCCCACTAAAAGCCTCACGCACACTGCTTAATGATCACACTGCGGCCAATCAGCACAAATAAATATGATTTATTCAGCCTCTGCTTATACCTATTTCTGCCTCTGCCTGCAATAGAAAAGAAAATCATGTGTTATACATGTGTATTTGTAGGTATACATATAAAAATTAGTGAGTTTTTCAATCTTCAAAAATTACTCGTCTTTAATATTTTACTTAGCCATGCGTATCTCCTTTTGGTCATTTTTATTATAATAACATTTAATCAGTTCCTCTTCTTACTAGGGGTAACCCAAAAGTAAGGTCTCCAAAGGATTAGAGCCGCAGGGAAATATTTTGGGTGGCAGTTGGCAGCACTGCTGTCTGCGGCCATCTCCCCTCTTTCAAACAAGAAGTCGCTGAGCTCGCTCGGTCGATTAGTCTTGGCTTGGCAGCCGTTAAGAATGGAGTTCCCAATCGCTGTTCCCGCCAAGTGCGGACTTCGCGAAGTCATTCGATTTCTTAACGCAAAAGGTGTTAAAAACGTCCGCAAGTGGTGTAGAGAGTTTAAAGCTGGTTGTACAGAAATTCATGATGATGAAAGAAGCAGGAGACTGTCAGTGTCAAACGAGATGATCAAGAAACTTTACGAAGTCGTGCATGAAGATCGGAGGATCATTATTCATGAGCTCTCTTGTTTCCTTTACTGACATTTCGAAATCCACCATTCAGAGGATTGTGACTGAAAAGTTGAAATATCAGAAGGTGTGCACAAGGTGGGTTCCGCGAATGCTCACAGAAGACCACAAACGCCAATGCATCGAAGCTGCCCGCGAATTTCTTGAGCGCTATGCAGAAGAAAGAGACGACTTTTTGAATTCCATTGTCACAGGTGACGAAACGTGGGTTCACCACTTCACACCTGAACCCAAACGACAATCACTTGAGTGGTGGCATCCAACTTCGCCAAGGCGGCGAAAATTCAAACAAACACAGTCTACCGGCAAGATCATGGCGACTGTGTTTTGGGATTGGAAAGGTGTATTGTTGATCGATTTCATGCCTACTGGTGCCACAATAAACGCAGACGCATATTGTGAGACACTCAAAAAACTCAAATGGGCAATTCAGGACCGGAGAAGAGGAATGCTCACCAAGGGCGTGTCCATTCTTCACGACAATGCTCGACTCATGTCGCCTGCGCAACCGCCGATCTTCTGAACCAATTTGGATGGGACATGATTACCCACCCCCCTATAGTCCGGACTTGGCACCTTGTGACTATCATTTGTTTACACATTTGAAAGAACATTTGGGTGGAATGCGATTCGACGACGATGACGAGGTGATAGACGAGGTCAAACGCTATCTCAATTGCATGGCAGCGAGTTTCTATTACAATGGCATACTAAAACTGCCACAGCGGCTCGAAAAATGCATTGAACGTAACAGCGATTATGTTGAAAAATAGTGTGTTCTTATGCTTCACAACCATGTAAAAAGTTTTGATAATACATTTTTTTTTCTATTTTTAAAAAATATGGAGACCTTATTTTTGGGTTACCCCTCGTATTTCAGTTGTTTGCTTCATAATGTCACATAGTGTAGAAGTGTTGTATGTTATACGGATGACGAATAATTTTTCTTCTTATATGCACTCTTATTTTCTTTATTTTACTTCCATTAAATGTACATCACTTTCAGTTTTTGTTTATCAAATTTTGAACAATATACTAAATAAATATATGTATCCAAACACACACACATGTATAAGTAAGCATCGCATTTATAAATAAATAAGATACTTACACTGTCCCTCTGAAAGGCTCACCCACGCTGCATGAAGATCATACTGGGGACATGTTGGAACAAATAACGATGAATTGTTCAGCCTCCGGCTACACCTCGTTCAGGCTCTGCCTGCAATAGAAAACAAAATCATCTGTTACACATGTGTATTTCTAAGAATACATATAATAATTTAGTGAGTATTTCATTCTTCAATAATTATTCGTCTTTAATATTTTCCATAGCCATGCATATCTTCTTTGGTCTCATTTTTATTATAATAACAATTAATCAGTACCTCTTGTTATTTGAGTTGTATACTTCACAATGTCTCATAGTGTAGATGTGCTGAATTCTGTAAGGATGACGATTCATTTTTCTTGTTATATGCACTCTTTTTTTCTTTATTTTACTTCCATTAAATGTACATCACTTTCAGTTGTGTTTATCAAATTTTGAACAATATACTAAATAAATATACGTATCCAAACACACACACACATGTATAAGTAAGCATCACATTTATTAATAAATATGATACTTACACTGTCCCACTAAAAGGCTCACCCAAACTGCTTGAAGATCTTACTGGGGACATGCTGGAACAAATAACGATGAATTGTTCAGCCTCCGCTTACACCTCGATCAGGCTCTGCCTGCAATAGTAAATAAAATCGTCTGTTACACATGTGTATTTGTAAGTATACATATAAATATTTAGTGAGTAATTCATTCTTCAATAATTAGTCTTCTTTAATATTTTATATAGATATGCTTATCTTCTTTGTGTTCATTTTTATTATAATAACAATTAATCAGTTCCTCTTCTTATTTCAGTTGTTTGCTTCATAATTTCACATAATGTAGAAATGTTGTATGTTATATGGATGACGATTCATTTTTCATGATATATGCACTATTATTTTCTTTATTTTACTTCCATTAAATATACATCACTTTCAGTTGTGTTTATCAAATTTTGAACAATATACTAAATAAATATATGTATCCAAACACACACACATGTATAAGTAAGCATCACATTTATAAATAAATATGATACTTACGGTGTCCCACTAAAAGCCTCACGCACACTGCTTAATGATCACACTGCGGCCAATCAGCACAAATAAATATGATTTATTCAGCCTCTGCTTATACCTATTTCTGCCTCTGCCTGCAATAGAAAAGAAAATCATGTGTTATACATGTGTATTTGTAGGTATACATATAAAAATTAGTGAGTTTTTCAATCTTCAAAAATTACTCGTCTTTAATATTTTACTTAGCCATGCGTATCTCCTTTTGGTCATTTTTATTATAATAACATTTAATCAGTTCCTCTTCTTACTAGGGGTAACCCAAAAGTAAGGTCTCCAAAGGATTAGAGCCGCAGGGAAATATTTTGGGTGGCAGTTGGCAGCACTGCTGTCTGCGGCCATCTCCCCTCTTTCAAACAAGAAGTCGCTGAGCTCGCTCGGTCGATTAGTCTTGGCTTGGCAGCCGTTAAGAATGGAGTTCCCAATCGCTGTTCCCGCCAAGTGCGGACTTCGCGAAGTCATTCGATTTCTTAACGCAAAAGGTGTTAAAAACGTCCGCAAGTGGTGTAGAGAGTTTAAAGCTGGTTGTACAGAAATTCATGATGATGAAAGAAGCAGGAGACTGTCAGTGTCAAACGAGATGATCAAGAAACTTTACGAAGTCGTGCATGAAGATCGGAGGATCATTATTCATGAGCTCTCTTGTTTCCTTTACTGACATTTCGAAATCCACCATTCAGAGGATTGTGACTGAAAAGTTGAAATATCAGAAGGTGTGCACAAGGTGGGTTCCGCGAATGCTCACAGAAGACCACAAACGCCAATGCATCGAAGCTGCCCGCGAATTTCTTGAGCGCTATGCAGAAGAAAGAGACGACTTTTTGAATTCCATTGTCACAGGTGACGAAACGTGGGTTCACCACTTCACACCTGAACCCAAACGACAATCACTTGAGTGGTGGCATCCAACTTCGCCAAGGCGGCGAAAATTCAAACAAACACAGTCTACCGGCAAGATCATGGCGACTGTGTTTTGGGATTGGAAAGGTGTATTGTTGATCGATTTCATGCCTACTGGTGCCACAATAAACGCAGACGCATATTGTGAGACACTCAAAAAACTCAAATGGGCAATTCAGGACCGGAGAAGAGGAATGCTCACCAAGGGCGTGTCCATTCTTCACGACAATGCTCGACTCATGTCGCCTGCGCAACCGCCGATCTTCTGAACCAATTTGGATGGGACATGATTACCCACCCCCCTATAGTCCGGACTTGGCACCTTGTGACTATCATTTGTTTACACATTTGAAAGAACATTTGGGTGGAATGCGATTCGACGACGATGACGAGGTGATAGACGAGGTCAAACGCTATCTCAATTGCATGGCAGCGAGTTTCTATTACAATGGCATACTAAAACTGCCACAGCGGCTCGAAAAATGCATTGAACGTAACAGCGATTATGTTGAAAAATAGTGTGTTCTTATGCTTCACAACCATGTAAAAAGTTTTGATAATACATTTTTTTTTCTATTTTTAAAAAATATGGAGACCTTATTTTTGGGTTACCCCTCGTATTTCAGTTGTTTGCTTCATAATGTCACATAGTGTAGAAGTGTTGTATGTTATACGGATGACGATTCATTTTTCTTGTTATATGCACTCTTATTTTCTTTATTTTAATTCCATTAAATGTACATCACTTTCAGTTTTGTTTATCAAATTTTGAACAATATACTAAATAAATATACGTATCCAAACACACACACATGTATAAGTAAGCATCGCATTTATAAATAAATATGATACTTACACTGTCCCGCTGAAAGGCTCACCCACACTGCATGAAGATCATACTGGGGCCATGCTGGAACAAATAACGATGAATTGTTCAGCCTCCGCTTACACCTCGATCAGGCTCTGCCTGCAATAGTAAATAAAATCATCTATTACACATGTGTATTTGTAAGTATACATATAAATATTTAGTGAGTATTTCATTCTTCAATATTTAGTCTTCTCTAATATTTTATATAGATATGCTTATCTTCTTTGTGTTAATTTTTATTATAATAACAATTAATCAGTTCCTCTTCTTATTTCAGTTGTTTGCTTCATAATTTCACATAATGTAGAAGTGTTGTATGTTATATGGATGACGATTCATTTTCCATGATATATGTACTATTAATTTCTTTATTTTACTTCCATTAAATATACATCACTTTCAGTTGTGTTTATCAAATTTTGAACAATATACTAAATAAATATATGTATCCAAACACACACACATGTATAAGTAAGCATCACATTTATAAATAAATATGATACTTACGGTGTCCCACTGAAAGCCTCACGCACACTGCTTGATGATCACACTGCGGCCAATCAGCACAAATAACTATCATTTATTCAGCCTCTGCTTATACCTATTTCTGCCTCTGCCTGCAATAGAAAAGAAAATCATGTGTTATACATGTGTATTTGTAGGTATACATATAACAATTAGTGAGTTCTTCAATCTTCAAAAATTACTCGTCTTTAATATTTTACTTAGCCATGCGTATCTTCTTTTGGTCATTTTTATTATAATAACAATTAAACAGTTCCTCTTCTTACTAGGGGTAACCCAAAAGTGAGGTCTCCAAAGGACTAGAGCCGCAGGGAAATATTTTGGTCGGCAGTTGGCAGCACTGCTGTCTGCGGCCATCTCCCCTCTTTCAAACAAGAAGTCGCTGAGCTCGCTCGGTCGATTAGTCTTGGCTTGGCAGCCGTTAAGAATGGAGTTCCCAATCGCTGTTCCCGCCAAGTGCGGACTTCGCGAAGTCATTCGATTTCTTAACGCAAAAGGTGTTAAAAACGTCCGCAAGTGGTGTAGAGAGTTTAAAGCTGGTTGTACAGAAATTCATGATGATGAAAGAAGCGGGAGGCTGTCAGTGTCAGACGAGATGATCAAGAAACTTTACGAAGTCGTGCGTGAAGATCGGAGGATCATTATCCATGAGCTCTCTTGTTTCCTTTACTGACATTTTGAAATCCACCATTCAGAGGATTGTGACTGAAAAGTTGAAATATCAGAAGGTGTGCACAAGGTGGGTTCCGCGAATGCTCACAGAAGACCACAAACGGCAATGCGTCGAAGCTGCCCTCGAATTTCATGAGCGCTATGCAGACGAAAGAGACGACTTTTTGAATTCCATTGTCACAGGTGACGAAACGTGGGTTCACCACTTCACACCTGAATCCAAACGACAATCACTTGAGTGGCGGCATCCAACTTCGCCTAGGCGGCGAAAATTCAAACAAACACAGTCTACCGGCAAGATCATGGCGACTGTGTTTTGGGTTCGGAAAGGTGTATTGTTGATCGATTTCATGCCTACTGGGACCACAATAAACGCAGACGCATATTGTGAGACACTCAAAAAAGTCAAACGGGCAATTCAGAACCGGAGAAGAGGAATGCTCACCAAGGGCGTGTCCATTCTTCACGACAATGCTCGACTCATGTCGCCTGCGCAACCGCCGAACTTCTGAACCAATTTGGATGGGACATTATTACCCACCCGCCTATAGTCTGGACTTGGCACCTTGTGACTATCATTTGTTTACACATTTGAAAGAACATTTGGGTAGAATGCGATTCGACGACGATGACGAGGTGAAAGACGAGGTCAAACGCTATCTCAATTGCATGGCGGCGAGTTTCTATGACAATGGCATACTAAAACTGCCACAGCGGCACGAAAAATGCATTGAACGTAACAGCGATTATGTTGAAACATAGTGTGTTCTTATGCTTCACAACCATGTAAAAAGTTTTGATAATACATTTTTTTTTCTATTTTTAAAAAATATGGAGACCTTATTTTTGGGTTACCCCTCGTATTTCAGTTGTTTGCTTCATAATGTCACATACTGTAGAAGTGTTGTATGTTATACGGATGACGAATAATTTTTCTTCTTATATTCACTCTTATTTTCTTTATTTTACTTCCATTAAATGTACATCACTTTCAGTTTTTGTTTATCAAATTTTGAACAATATGCTAAATAAATATATGTATCCAAACACACACACATGTATAAGTAAGCATCGCATTTATAAATAAATAAGATACTTACACTGTCCCTCTGAAAGGCTCACCCACGCTGCATGAAGATCATACTGGGGACATGTTGGAACAAATAACGATGAATTGTTCAGCCTCCGGCTACACCTCGTTCAGGCTCTGCCTGCAATAGAAAACAAAATCATCTGTTACACATGTGTATTTCTAAGAATACATATAATAATTTAGTGAGTATTTCATTCTTCAATATTTATTCGTCTTTAATATTTTCCATAGCCATGCATATCTTCTTTGGTCTCATTTTTATTATAATAACAATTAATCAGTACCTCTTGTTATTTGAGTTGTATACTTCACAATGTCTCATAGTGTAGATGTGCTGAATTCTGTAAGGATGACGAATAATTTTTCTTCTTATATTCACTCTTATTTTCTTTATTTTACTTCCATTAAATGTACATCAATTTCAGTTTTATTTATCAAATTTTGAACAATATACTAAATAAATATACGTATCCAAACACACACACATGTATAAGTAAGCATCACATTTATAAATAAATACGATACTTACACTGTCCCACTGAAAGGCTCACCCACACTGCTTGAAGATCATATAGATCATACTGGGGCCATGTTGGAACAAATAACGATGAATTGTTCAGCCTCCGCGTACACCTCGCTCAAACTCTGCCTGCAATAAAAAAGAAAATCATCTGTTACACATGTGTATTTGTCAGTATACATATAAATATTTAGTGAGTTAAATTCTTGGATTTCGTTGTCCATGACGTGTCCGTTACTTAACTAAATATCACTATAATATTGACGACTCGGTACACAAAGTTTTTTATAAGTAAAAACGTAAAGTTTTACCTTACAGCCTAAACCGGCTTTCACCTATTGAAGGCTTCATCAGAGGCTGTCGTTAGTAGCGCTGCTCGTCTTGTTGTTGGCGACGAGAAAGTGTTTCGAAAGATTGAAGCTGTGTGTGTGTGGTGAGATGTGTTCGAATAATGCGTGCGATTTGAATTGTGTCTGTTCGTTTAGGATGTCGTTTTTATTTGTTTTCGTGTGTTTGTATATTTCTAATTGTTCTAGAGTGTCTAGTTTTCGGCCTTTTGTGTGTACGTGTAGTATGTTCATGTTATTGTCGATGTTTTTATATGTGTGGTTTGCTTCAATGAGGTGGTTTGCGAAGGTAGATTCTGTAGTGGTGTGGAGTGCTTTTGTGTGTTCAATGTATCTCTGTTTGAAGCTACGTCCTGTCTGGCCTATGTAGAATTTACTGCAATTTGAACAATTTAGTTTATATACACCGGGTAGATCGAATTTGTTTTGTGCTTTGGGCATGTGTTTTGATAGTGTGTGTTCTGTTTTGTTAGTAGTTTTGTAAGCGATTCTGTATCCTGCTTTTTTGAATTTGTGGGCAATTTTTTCTGTTTGTTTGTTGATGTATGTTAGTGTTATGAATTTGTTGTTTTCTGTCTTTGCCTGTTGTTTGTTTTGTGTTTTGTGTAGGAGTTTACTGACTATTGTTCTGTCATAACCGTTAGATTCTGCTAGATATTTTATCGTGTTTAGTTCGTCTTTGTAGTCTATTTCATCTAAGGGGATGTTGTTAAGTCTATGTATCATGGTTCTAAAAGCAGCTAGTTTGTGTTGTATTGGGTGATTGGAGGTGTTCTGTATTAGTGTGTCAGTTGTAGTTGGTTTATTCTAATTCTAATACTATACAGGGGAAACAAAAGACAATGTGAACAGTTACTAACGAACATAAACAAAATACATAAAAACATAACCTTCACTGCCGAATACGAACACAACAATACCATAAACTTCTTAGACCTCTCCATCACAAAACTAGAACACAGGCACAAATTCAGTATATACAGAAAACCAACTACAACTGACACACTAATACACAACACCTCCAATCACCCAATACAACACAAACTAGCTGCTTTTAGAACCATGATACATAGATTTAACAACATCCCCTTAGATGAAATAGACTACAAAGACGAACTAAACACGATAAAATATCTAGCAGAATCTAACGGTTATGACAGAACAATAGTCAGTAAACTCCTACACAATACACAAAACAAACAACAGGCAACGACAGAAAACAACAAATTCATAACACTAACATACATCAACAAACAAACAGAAAAAATTGCCCACAAATTCAAAAAAGCAGGATAAAGAATCGCTTACAAAACTACTAACAAAACAGAAGACACACTATCAAAACACATGCCCAAAGCACAAAACAAATTCGATCTACCCGGTGTATATAAACTAAATTGTTCAAATTGCAGTAAATTCTACATAGGCCAGACAGGACGTAGCTTCAAACAGAGATACATTGAACACACAAAAGCACTCCACACCACTACAGAATCTACCTTCGCAAACCACCTCATTGAAGCAAACCACACATATAAAAACATCGACAATAACATGAACATACTACAAGTACACACAAAAGGCCGAAAACTAGACACTCTAGAACAATTAGAAATATACAAACACACAAAAACAAATAAAAACGACATCCTAAACGAACAGACACAATTCAAATCGCACGCATTATTCGAACACATCTCACCACACACACACAGCTTCAATCTTTTGAAACACTTTCTCGTCGCCAACAACAAGACGAGCAGCGCTACTAACGACA
Source organism: Magicicada septendecula (assembly GCA_034769895.1). Lineage (NCBI taxonomy): Eukaryota > Metazoa > Arthropoda > Insecta > Hemiptera > Cicadidae > Magicicada > Magicicada septendecula. Next base: position 179,563,814 of record CM068369.1, on the reverse strand, counting down.
GCCTCTGATGAAGCCTTCAATAGGTGAAAGCCGGTTTAGGCTGTAAGGTAAAACTTTACGTTTTTACTTATAAAAAACTTTGTGTTCCGAGTCGTCAATATTATAGTGATATTTAATTTAGTGAGTATTTCATTCTTCAATAATTATTCGTCTTTAATATTTTCCATAACCATGCGTATCTTCTTTGTGTTCATTTTTATTATAATAACAATTATTCAGTTCCTCTTCTTATTTCAGTTGTATGCTTCATAATGTCACATAGTGTAGAAGTGTTGTATGTTATACGGATGACGATTCATTTTTCCTGTTATATACACTCTTATTTTCTTTATTTTACTTCCATTAAATGTACATCATTTTCAGTTTTGTTTATCAAATTTTGAACAATATACTAAATAAATATATGAATCCAAACACACACATGTACAAGTAAGCATCACATTTATAAATAAATATGATACTTACACTGTCCCACTAAAAGGCTCACCCACACTGCTTGAAGATCTTCCTGGGGACATGTTGGAACAAATAACGATGAATTGTTCAGCCTCCGGCTACACCTCGTTCAGGCTCTGCCTGCAATAGAAAACAAAATCATCTGTTACATATGTGTATTTCTAAGAATACATATAATAATTTAGTGAGTATTTCATTCTTCAATAATTATTCGTCTTTAATATTTTCCATAGCCATGCATATCTTCTTTGGTCTCATTTTTATTATAATAACAATTAATCAGTACCTCTTGTTATTTGAGTTGTATACTTCACAATGTCTCATAGTGTAGATGTGCTGAATTCTGTAAGGATGACGATTCATTTTTCTTGTTATATGCACTCTTTTTTTCTTTATTTTACTTCCATTAAATGTACATCACTTTCAGTTTTATTTATCAAATTTTGAACAATATACTAAATAAATATATGTATCCAAACACACACACATGTATAAGTAAGCATCACATTTATAAATAAATATGATACTTACGGTGTCCCACTAAAAGCCTCACGCACACTGCTTAATGATCACACTGCGGCCAATCAGCACAAATAACTATGATTTATTCAGCCTCTGCTTATACCTATTTCTGCCTCTGCCTGCAATAGAAAAGAGAATCATGTGTTATACATGTGTATTTGTAGGTATACATATAAAAATTAGTGAGTTTTTCAATCTTCAAAAATTACTCGTCTTTAATATTTTACTTAGCCATGCGTATCTCCTTTTGGTCATTTTTATTATAATAACAATTAATCAGTTCCTCTTCTTACTAGGGGTAACCCAAAAGTAAGGTCTCCAAAGGATTAGAGCCGCAGGGAAATATTTTGGGTGGCAGTTGGCAGCACTGCTGTCTGCGGCCATCTCCCCTCTTTCAAACAAGAAGTCGCTGAGCTCGCTCGGTCGATTAGTCTTGGCTTGGCAGCCGTTAAGAATGGAGTTCCCAATCGCTGTTCCCGCCAAGTGCAGACTTCACGAAGTCATTCGATTTCTTAACGCAAAAGGTGTTAAAAACGTCCGCAAGTGGTGTAGAGAGTTTAAAGCTGGTTGTACAGAAATTCATGATGATGAAAGAAGCAGGAGACTGTCAGTGTCAGACGAGATGATCAAGAAACTTTACGAAGTCGTGCGTGAAGATCGGAGGATCATTATTCATGAGCTCTCTTGTTTCCTTTACTGACATTTCGAAATCCACCATTCAGAGGATTGTGACTGAAAAGTTGAAATATCAGAAGGTGTGCACAAGGTGGGTTCCGCGAATGCTCACAGAAGACCACAAACGCCAATGCATCGAAGCTGCCCGCGAATTTCTTGAGCGCTATGCAGAAAAAAGAGACGACTTTTTGAATTCCATTGTCACAGGTGATGAAACGTGGGTTCACCACTTCACACCTGAACCCAAACGACAATCACTTGAGTGGTGGCATCCTACTTCGCCAAGGCGGTGAAAATTCAAACAAACACAGTCTACCGACAAGATCATGGCGACAGTGTTTTGGGATTGGAAAGGTGTATTGTTGATCGATTTCATGCCTACTGGTACCACAATAAACGCAGACGCATATTGTGAGACACTCAAAAAACTCAAATGGGCAATTCAGAACCGGAGAAGAGGAATGCTCACCAAGGGCGTGTCCATTCTTCACGACAATGCTCGACTCATGTCGCCTGCGCAACCGCCGATCTTCTGAACCAATTTGGATGGGACATTATTACCCACCCCCCTATAGTCCGGACTTGGCACCTTGTGACTATCATTTGTTTACACATTTGAAAGAACATTTGGGTGGAATGCGATTCGACGACGATGACGAGGTGATAGACGAGGTCAAACGCTATCTCAATTGCATGGCAGCGAGTTTCTATTACAATGGCATACTAAAACTGCCACAGCGGCTCGAAAAATGCATTGAACGTAACAGCGATTATGTTGAAAAATAATGTGTTCTTATGCTTCACAACCATGTAAAAAGTTTTGATAATACATTTTTTTTTCTATTTTTAAAAAATATGGAGACCTTATTTTTGGGTTACCCCTCGTATTTCAGTTGTTTGCGTCATAATGTCACATAGTGTAAAAGTGTTGTATGTTATACGGATGACGATTCATTTTTCTTGTTATATGCACTCTTATTTTCTTTATTTTAATTCCATTAAATGTACATCACTTTCAGTTTTGTTTATCAAATTTTGAACAATATACTAAATAAATATACGTATCCAAACACACACACATGTATAAGTAAGCATCGCATTTATAAATAAATATGATACTTACACTGTCCCGCTGAAAGGCTCACCCACACTGCATGAAGATCATACTGGGGCCATGCTGGAACAAATAACGATGAATTGTTCAGCCTCCGCTTACACCTCAATCAGGGTCTGCCTGCAATAGTAAATAAAATCATCTGTTACACATGTGTATTTGTAAGTATACATATAAATATTTAGTGAGTATTTCATTCTTCAATATTTAGTCTTCTCTAATATTTTATATAGATATGCTTATCTTCTTTGTGTTAATTTTTATTATAATAACAATTAATCAGTTCCTCTTCTTATTTCAGTTGTTTGCTTCATAATTTCACATATTGTAGAAATGTTGTATGTTATATGGATGACGATTCATTTTTCATGATATATGTACTATTATTTTCTTTATTTTACTTCCATTAAATATACATCACTTTCAGTTGTGTTTATCAAATTTTGAACAATATACTAAATAAATATATGTATCCAAACACACACACATGTATAAGTAAGCATCACATTTATAAATAAATATGATACTTACGGTGTCCCACTGAAAGCCTCACGCACACTGCTTGATGATCACACTGCGGCCAATCAGCACAAATAACTATCATTTATTCAGCCTCTGCTTATACCTATTTCTGCCTCTGCCTGCAATAGAAAAGAAAATCATGTGTTATACATGTGTATTTGTAGGTATACATATAACAATTAGTGAGTTTTTCAGTCATCAAAAATTACTCGTCTTTAATATTTTACTTAGCCATGCGTATCTTCTTTTGGTCATTTTTATTATAATAACAATTAAACAGTTCCTCTTCTTACTAGGGGTAACCCAAAAGTGAGGTCTCCAAAGGACTAGAGCCGCAGGGAAATATTTTGGTCGGCCGTTGGCAGCACTGCTGTCTGTGGCCATCTCCCCTCTTTCAAACAAGAAGTCGCTGAGCTCGCTCGGTCGATTAGTCTTGACTTGGCAGCCGTTAAGAATGGAGTTCCCAATCGCTGTTCCCGCCAAGTGCGGACTTCGCGAAGTCATTCGATTTCTTAACGCAAAAGGTGTTAAAAACGTCCGCAAGTGGTGTAGAGAGTTTAAAGCTGGTTGTACAGAAATTCATGATGATGAAAGAAGCGGGAGACTGTCAGTGTCAGACGAGATGATCAAGAAACTTTACGAAGTCGTGCGTGAAGATCGGAGGATCATTATCCATGAGCTCTCTTGTTTCTTTACTGACATTTTGAAATCCACCATTCAGAGGATTGTGACTGAAAAGTTGAAATATCAGAAGGTGTGCACAAGGTGGGTTCCGCGAATGCTCACAGAAGACCACAAACGGCAATGCGTCGAAGCTGCCCGCGAATTACTTGAGCGCTATGCAGACGAAAGAGACGACTTTTTGAATTCCATTGTCACAGGTGACGAAACGTGGGTTCACCACTTCACACCTGAATCCAAACGACAATCACTTGAGTGGCGGCATCCAACTTCGCCAAGGCGGCGAAAATTCAAACAAACACAGTCTACCGGCAAGATCATGGCGACTGTGTTTTGGGTTCGGAAAGGTGTATTGTTGATCGATTTCATGCCTACTGGGACCACAATCAATGCAGACGCATATTGTGAGACACTCAAAAAAGTCAAACGGGCAATTCAGAACCGGAGAAGAGGAATGCTCACCAAGGGCGTGTCCATTCTTCACGACAATGCTCGACTCATGTCGCCTGCGCAACCGCCGAACTTCTGAACCAATTTGGATGGGACATTATTACCCACCCCCCTATAGTCCGGACTTGGCACCTTGTGACTATCATTTGTTTACACATTTGAAAGAACATTTGGGTGGAATGCGATTCGACGACGATGACGAGGTGAAAGACGAGGTCAAACGCTATCTCAATTGCATGGCGGCGAGTTTCTATGACAATGGCATACTAAAACTGCCACAGCGGCTCGAAAAATGCATTGAACATAACAGCGATTATGTTGAAAAATAGTGTGTTCTTATGCTTCACAACCATGTAAAAAGTTTTGATAATACATTTTTTTTTCTATTTTTAAAAAATATGGAGACCTTATTTTTGGGTTACCCCTCGTATTTCAGTTGTTTGCTTCATAATGTCACATACTGTAGAAGTGTTGTATGTTATACGGATGACGAATAATTTTTCTTCTTATATTCACTCTTATTTTCTTTATTTTACTTCCATTAAATGTACATCACTTTCAGTTTTTGTTTATCAAATTTTGAACAATATGCTAAATAAATATATGTATCCAAACACACACACATGTATAAGTAAGCATCGCATTTATAAATAAATAAGATACTTACACTGTCCCTCTGAAAGGCTCACCCACGCTGCATGAAGATCATACTGGGGACATGTTGGAACAAATAACGATGAATTGTTCAGCCTCCGGCTACACCTCGTTCAGGCTCTGCCTGCAATAGAAAACAAAATCATCTGTTACACATGTGTATTTCTAAGAATACATATAATAATTTAGTGAGTATTTCATTCTTCAATAGTTATTCGTCTTTAATATTTTCCATAGCCATGCATATCTTCTTTGGTCTCATTTTTATTATAATAACAATTAATCAGTACCTCTTGTTATTTGAGTTGTATACTTCACAATGTCTCATAGTGTAGATGTGCTGAATTCTGTAAGGATGACGATTCATTTTTCTTGTTATATGCACTCTTTTTTTCTTTATTTTACTTCCATTAAATGTACATCACTTTCAGTTTTATTTATCAAATTTTGAACAATATACTAAATAAATATACGTATCCAAACACACACACATGTTTAAGTAAGCATCACATTTATAAATAAATACGATACTTACACTGTCCCACTGAAAGGCTCACCCACACTGCTTGAAGATCATATAGATCATACTGGGGCCATGTTGGAACAAATAACGATGAATTGTTCAGCCTCCGCGTACACCTCGCTCAAACTCTGCCTGCAATAAAAAAGAAAATCATCTGTTACACATGTGTATTTGTCAGTATACATATAAATATTTAGTGAGTTAAATTCTTGGATTTCGTTGTCCATGACGTGTCCGTTACTTAACTAAATATCACTATAATATTGACGACTCGGTACACAAAGTTTTTTATAAGTAAAAACGTAAAGTTTTACCTTACAGCCTAAACCGGCTTTCACCTATTGAAGGCTTCATCAGAGGCTGTCGTTAGTAGCGCTGCTCGTCTTGTTGTTGGCGACGAGAAAGTGTTTCGAAAGATTGAAGCTGTGTGTGTGTGGTGAGATGTGTTCGAATAATGCGTGCGATTTGAATTGTGTCTGTTCGTTTAGGATGTCGTTTTTATTTGTTTTCGTGTGTTTGTATATTTCTAATTGTTCTAGAGTGTCTAGTTTTCGGCCTTTTGTGTGTACGTGTAGTATGTTCATGTTATTGTCGATGTTTTTATATGTGTGGTTTGCTTCAATGAGGTGGTTTGCGAAGGTAGATTCTGTAGTGGTGTGGAGTGCTTTTGTGTGTTCAATGTATCTCTGTTTGAAACTACGTCCTGTCTGGCCTATGTAGAATTTACTGCAATTTGAACAATTTAGTTTATATACACCGGGTAGATCGAATTTGTTTTGTGCTTTGGGCATGTGTTTTGATAGTGTGTGTTCTGTTTTGTTAGTAGTTTTGTAAGCGATTCTGTATCCTGCTTTTTTGAATTTGTGGGCAATTTTTTCTGTTTGTTTGTTGATGTATGTTAGTGTTATGAATTTGTTGTTTTCTGTCTTTGCCTGTTGTTTGTTTTGTGTTTTGTGTAGGAGTTTACTGACTATTGTTCTGTCATAACCGTTAGATTCTGCTAGATATTTTATCGTGTTTAGTTCGTCTTTGTAGTCTATTTCATCTAAGGGGATGTTGTTAAGTCTATGTATCATGGTTCTAAAAGCAGCTAGTTTGTGTTGTATTGGGTGATTGGAGGTGTTCTGTATTAGTGTGTCAGTTGTAGTTGGTTTATTCTAATTCTAATACTATACAGGGGAAACAAAAGACAATGTGAACAGTTACTAACGAACATAAACAAAATACATAAAAACATAACCTTCACTGCCGAATACGAACACAACAATACCATAAACTTCTTAGACCTCTCCATCACAAAACTAGAACACAGGCACAAATTCAGTATATACAGAAAACCAACTACAACTGACACACTAATACACAACACCTCCAATGCTCTGACAACACTGAAATGCTCACCCACACTGCATGAAGATCATACTGGGGACATGTTGGTATAAATAACGATGAATTGTTCATCCTCCGCTTACACCTTGTTCAGGCTCTGCCTGCAATAGAAAAGAAATTCATCTGTTACACATGTGTATTTGTAAGAATACATATAAAAATTTAGTGAGTATTTCATTCTTCAATAATTATTCGTCTTTAATATTTTCCATAGCCATGCGTATCTTCTTTGGTCTCATGTTTATTATAATAACAATTAATCAGTACCTCTTCTTATTTCAGTTGTATAGTTCATAATGTCGCATAGTGTAGAAGTGCTGAATGCTGTAAGGATGACGCTTCATTTTTCTTGTTATATGCACTCTTATTTTCTGTATTTTACACCCATTAAATGTACATCACTTTCAGTTTTGTTTAAAAAATTTTGAACAATATACTAAATAAATATACGTATCCAAACACACACACACGTATAAGTAAGCATCACATTTATAAATAAATATGATACTTACACTGTCCCACTAAAAGGCTCACCCACAGTGCTTGATGATCACACTGCGGCCAATCAGCACAAATAACTATGATTTATTCAGCCTCTGCTTATAACTTTTTCTGCCTCTGCCTGCAATAGAAAAGAAAATCATGTGTTATACATGTGTATTTGTAGGTATGCATATAAAAATTTAGTGAGTTTTTCAATCTTCAAAAATTACTCGTCTTTAATATTTTATATAGCCATGCTTATCTTCTTTGTGTTCATTTTTATTGTAATAACAATTAATCAGTTCCTCTTCTTATTTCAGTTGTTTTCTTCATAATGTCACATAGTGTAGAAGTGTTGTAGGTTATACAGATGACGATTCATTTTTCTTGTTATATGCACTCTTATTTTCTTTATTTTACTTCCATTAAATGTACATCACTTTCAGTTTTGTTTATCAAATTTTTAAAAATATACTAAATAAATATATGTATCCAAACACACACACATGTATAAGTAAGCATCACATTTATAAATAAATATGATACTTACACTGTCCTACTGAAAGGCTCACCCACACTGCTTGAAGATCATACTGGGGCCATGTTAGAACAAATAACGATGAATTGTTCAGCCTCCGGCTACACCTCGTTCAGGCTCTGCCTGCAATAGAAAAGAAAATCATCTGTTACACATGTGTATTTGTAAGAATACATATAAAAATTTAGTGAGAATTTCATTCTTCAATAATTATTCGTCTTTAATTTTTTCCATAGCCATGCATATCTTCTTTGGTCTCATTTTTATTATAATAACAATTAATCAGTACCTCTTCTTATTTCAGTTGTATACTTCACAATGTCTCATAGTGTAGATGTGCTGAATTCTGTAAGGATGACGATTCATTTTTCTTGTTATATGCACTCTTATTTTCTTTATTTTAATTCCATTAAATGTACATCACTTTCAGTTTTGTTTATCAAATTTTGAACAATATACTAAATAAATATACATATCCAAACACACACACATGTATAAGTAAGCATCACATTTATTAATAAATATGATACTTACACTGTCCCACTGGAAGGCTCACCCACACTGCTTGAAGATCATACTGGGGCCATGTTGGAACAAATAACGATGAATTGTTCAGCCTCCGCTTACACCTCGCTCAGGCTATGCCTACAATATAAAAGAAAATCATCTGTTACACATGTGTATTTGTAAGTATACATATAAATATTTAGTGAGTATTTCATTCTTCAATAATTATTCGCCTTTAATATTTTATATAGCCATGCTTATCTTCTTTGTGTTAATTTTTATTATAAAAACAATTAATCAGTTCCTCTTCTTATTTCAGTTGTTTGCTTCATAATGTCACATAGTGTAGAAGTGTTGTATGTTATATGGGTGACTATTCATTTTTCATGATATATGCACTCTTATTTTCTTTATTTTACTTCCATTAAATGTACATCACTTTCAGTTTTGTTTATCAAATTTTGAACAATATACTAAATAAATATATGTATCCAAACACACACACATGTATAAGTAAGCATTGCATTTATAAATAAATATGATACTTACACTGTCCCACTGAAAGGCTCAGCCACACTGTATGAAGATCATACTGGGGACATGTTGGAACAAATAACGATGAATTGTTCATCCTCCGCTTACAGCTCACTCAGGCTCTGCCTGCAATAGAAAAGAAAATCATCTTTTACACATGTTTATTTGTTAGTGTACGTATAAATATTTAGTGAGTATTTCATTCTTAAATAATTATTCGTCTTTAATATTTTCCATAGCCTTGTGTATCTTCTTTTTGTTCATTTTTATTATAATAACAATTATTCAGTTCATCTTCTTATTTCAGTTGTTTGCTTCATAATGTCACATAGTGTAGAAGTGTTGTATGTTTTATGGATGACGATTCATTTTTCATGATATATGCACTCTTATTTTCTTTATTTTACTTCCACTAAATGTACATCACTTTCAGTTTTGTTTGTCAAATTTTGAACAATATACTAAATAAATATATGTATCCAAACACACACACATGTATAAGTAAGCGTTGCATTTAGAAATAAATATGATACTTATACTGTCCCGCTGAAAGGCTCACCCACACTGCATGAAGATCATACTGGGAACATGTTGGAACAAATAACGATGAATTGTTCAGCCTCCGGCTACACCTTGTTCAGGCTCTGCCTGCAATAGAAAAGAAAATCTTCTGTTACACATGTGTATTTGTAAGAATACATATAAAAATTTAGTGAGTATTTCATTCTTCAATAATTATTCGCCTTTAATATTTTCCATAGCCTTGCGTATCTTCTTTGTGTTCATTTTTATTATAATAACAATTATTCAGTTCATCTTCTTATTTCAGTTGTATGCTTCATAATGTCACATAGTGTAGACGTGTTGTATGTTATACGGATGACGATTAATTTTTTTGTGTTATATGCACTCTTATTTTCTTTATTTTAATTCCATTAAATGTACATCACTGTCAGTTTTGTTTGTCAAATTTTGAACAATATACTAAATAAATATATGTATCCAAACACACACACATGTACGAGGGTAAGTCAAAAAGTAAAGGCAAATTTTTAAAAAGGAACTTTTTATTGTGAAAACAAGATGACAAGTAACAACATTTCTCTACATAATCTCCCTCAACTTCTATGCACTTGGTCCATCTCTTGACAAGCTTCATAATTCCGTCCTGGAAGAAGATTTGTGGCATCGTGCACAGCCACTCGCGCACCGCCTCCACAACCACGTCATCCGACGAAAACTTGGATTCATGCAGGTGCTCCTTCATCGGACCAAAAAGGTGAAAATCACTTGGAGCTAGGTCAGGACTGTACGGCGGATGCTCCAGCAGCTCAAAACCAAGATCTTGAATCCACTGGATCGTTTTCCCCGCAGTATGAGGAAGGGCATTGTCCTGAAGCAAAAGCACATCTTTTGAAACTTTTCCTCGCCTCTTTGTTTTGATTTTGGGTTTCAGATCTCGCAGTAGCTCACAGTATCTGTCACTATTCACTGTTTGACCTTTGGGAGTGTTATGAATTAGAAGTGGACATTTCATATCCCAAAACACTGTCATCATCAACTTTCCTGCAGAAACTTGTCTTTTGAACTCTTTTGCTGTAGGCGAGGATGGATGTTTCCACACCATACTCTGTCGCTTACTGTGTGGTTCGAAGTGATGGACCCACGTCTCATCAACGGTTACTATGCGACTGAGAAACTCTTCTCCTTCCTCTTCTAAACGCCTTAAATGTGATTTCAAAATTTCCAAACGTTTCTGTTTGTGCTGGTCTGTCAGGCGATGTGGTACCCGACGAGCACACACTTTGCGATAATTTAGTGATTCGTGGATGATTGCAACTGCTGAACCGTGGCTAATGTTCAACGCATGTGCAATATCATCAATTTGGACACGACGATCATCATGAATCATTCGCTCAACTGTCTCGATGTTCTTGTCCGTCTTCGAAGTGGATGGCCTACCTGAACGCTCTTCATCGCAGATAGATACGCGACCATTTTTAAAGCGATTTATCCACTCATAAATTTTGCGTTCACTAAGACAGCTCTCACCGTACTGCTGCTGCATTCTGCGAATAATTCCGCAGGTTTAGTCCCTTCAGAGTTCAAAAAACATACCACTCCCCTCATTTCTTCCTTGGTGCACACGGACAACGGGGCACTCATGATAAAATGCCCTGAAATCACTAAGAATGGAGCTGAGCACTGAAACAACACAGCTAAAGAACAAAAAAACTTTGACGTTATTATATGTTATTGTTCAGTCAGTGCTGCCATCCATTGCAGCAGGGAAAATAAAATTTGCCTTTACTTTTTGACTTACCCTGTATAAGTAAGCATCACATTTATAAATAAATATGATACTTACACAGTCCCACTGAAATGCTCACCCACACTGCATGAAGATCATACTGGGGACATGTTGGAATAAATAACGATGAATTGTTCATCCTCCGCTTACACCTTGTTCAGGCTCTGCCTGCAATAGAAAAGAAATTCATCTGTTACACATGTGTATTTGTAAGAATACATATAAAAATTTAGTGAGTATTTCATTCTTCAATAATTATTCGTCTTTAATATTTTCCATAGCCATGCGTATCTTCTTTGGTCTCATGTTTATTATAATAACAATTAATCAGTACCTCTCTTATTTCAGTTGTATAGTTCATAATGTCGCATAGTGTAGAAGTGCTGAATGCTGTAAGGATGACGCTTCATTTTTCTTGTTATATGCACTCTTATTTTCTGTATTTTACACCCATTAAATGTACATCACTTTCAGTTTTGTTTAAAAAATTTTGAACAATATACTAAATAAATATACGTATCCAAACACACACACACACGTATAAGTAAGCATCACATTTATAAATAAATATGATACTTACACTGTCCCACTAAAAGGCTCACCCACAGTGCTTGATGATCACATTGCGGCCAATCAGCACAAATAACTATTATTTATTCAGCCTCTGCTTATAACTTTTTCTGCCTCTGCCTGCAATAGAAAAGAAAATCATGTGTTATACATGTGTATTTGTAGGTATGCATATAAAAATTTAGTGAGTTTTTCAATCTTCAAAAATTACTCGTCTTTAATATTTTATATAGCCATGCTTATCTTCTTTGTGTTCATTTTTATTATAATAACAATTAATAAGTTCCTCTTCTTATTTCAGTTGTTTTCTTCATAATGTCACATAGTGTAGAAGTGTTGTAGGTTATACAGATGACGATTCATTTTTCTTGTTATATGCACTCTTATTTTCTTTATTTTACTTCCATTAAATGTACATCACTTTCAGTTTGGTTTATCAAATTTTTAAAAATATACTAAATAAATATATGTATCCAAACACACACACATGTAAAAGTAAGCATCACATTTATAAATAAATATGATACTTACACTGTCCCACTGAAAGGCTCACCCACACTGCTTGAAGATCATACTGGGGCCATGTTGGAACAAATAATGATGAATTGTTCAGCCTCCGCTTACACCTCGCTCAGGCTATGCCTGCAATATAAAAGAAAATCATCTGTTACACATGTGTATTTGTAAGTATACATATAAATATTTAGTGAGTATTTCATTCTTCAATAATTATTCGTCTTTAATTTTTTCCATAGCCATGCATATCTTCTTTGGTCTCATTTTTATTATAATAACAATTAATCAGTACCTCTTCTTATTTCAGTTGTATACTTCACAATGTCTCATAGTGTAGATGTGCTGAATTCTGTAAGGACGACGATTCATTTTTCTTGTTATATGCACTCTTATTTTCTTTATTTTAATTCCATTAAATGTACATCACTTTCAGTTTTGTTTATCAAATTTTGAACAATATACTAAATAAATATACGTATCCACACACACACACATGTATAAGTAAGCATCACAGTTATTAATAAATATGATACTTACACTGTCCCACTTGAAGGCTCACCCACACTGCTTGAAGATCATACTGGGGCCATGTTGGAACAAATAACGATGAATTGTTCAGCCTCCGCTTACACCTCGCTCAGGCTATGCCAACAATATAAAAGAAAATCATCTGTTACACATGTGTATTTGTAAGTATACATATAAATATTTAGTGAGTATTTCATTCTTCAATAATTATTCGTCTTTAATTTTTTCCATAGCCATGCATATCTTCTTTGGTCTCATTTTTATTATAATAACACTTAATCAGTACCTCTTCTTATTTCAGTTGTACACTTTACAATGTCTCATAGTGTAGACGTGCTGAATTCTGTAAGGATGACGATTCATTTTTCTTGTTATATGCACTGTTATTTTCTTTATTTTACTTCCATTAAATGTACATCACTTTCAGTTTTGTTTATCAAATTTTGAACAATATACTAAATAAATATATGTATCCAAACACACACACATGTATAAGTAAGCATTGCATTTATAAATAAATATGATACTTACACTATCCCACTGAAAGGCTCAGCCACACTGTATGAAGATCACACTGGGGACATGTTGGAACAAATAACGATGAATTGTTCATCCTCCGCTTACAGCTCGCTCAGGCTCTGCCTGCAATAGAAAAGAAAATCATCTTTTACACATGTTTATTTGTTAGTATACGTATAAATATTTAGTGAGTATTTCATTCTTAAATAATTATTCGTCTTTAATATTTTCCATAGCCTTGCGTATCTTCTTTTTGTTCATTTTTATTATAATAACAATTATTCAGTTCATCTTCTTATTTCAATTGTTTGCTTCATAATGTCACATAGTGTAGAAGTGTTGTATGTTTTATGGATGAAGATTCATTTTTCATGATATATGCACTCTTATTTTCTTTATTTTACTTCCATTAAATGTACATCACTTTCAGTTTTGTTTGTCAAATTTTGAACAATATACTAAATAAATATATGTATCCAAACACACACACATGTAAAAGTAAGCATCACATTTATAAATAAATATGATACTTACACTGTCCCACTGAAAGGCTCACCCACACTGCTTGAAGATCATACTGGGGCCATGTTGGAACAAATAATGATGAATTGTTCAGCCTCCGCTTACACCTCGCTCAGGCTATGCCTACAATATAAAAGAAAATCATCTGTTACACATGTGTATTTGTAAGTATACATATAAATATTTAGTGAGTATTTCATTCTTCAATAATTATTCGTCTTTAATTTTTTCCATAGCCATGCATATCTTCTTTGGTCTCATTTTTATTATAATAACAATTAATCAGTACCTCTTCTTATTTCAGTTGTATACTTCACAATGTCTCATAGTGTAGATGTGCTGAATTCTGTAAGGATGACGATTCATTTTTCTTGTTATATGCACTCTTATTTTCTTTATTTTAATTCCATTAAATGTACATCACTTTCAGTTTTGTTTATCAAATTTTGAACAATATACTAAATAAATATACGTATCCAAACACACACACATGTATAAGTAAGCATCACATTTATTAATAAATATGATACTTACACTGTCCCACTTGAAGGCTCACCCACACTGCTTGAAGATCATACTGGGGCCATGTTGGAACAAATAACGATGAATTGTTCAGCCTCCGCTTACACCTCGCTCAGGCTATGCCTACAATATAAAAGAAAATCATCTGTTACACATGTGTATTTGTAAGTATACATATAAATATTTAGTGAGTATTTCATTCTTCAATAATTATTCGTCTTTAATTTTTTCCATAGCCATGCATATCTTCTTTGGTCTCATTTTTATTATAATAACAATTAATCAGTACCTCTTCTTATTTCAGTTGTATACTTTACAATGTCTCATAGTGTAGACGTGCTGAATTCTGTAAGGATGACGATTCATTTTTCTTGTTATATGCACTCTTATTTTCTTTATTTTACTTCCATTAAATGTACATCACTTTCAGTTTTGTTTATCAAATTTTGAACAATATACTAAATAAATATATGTATCCAAACACACACACATGTATAAGTAAGCATTGCATTTATAAATAAATATGATACTTACACTATCCCACTGAAAGGCTCAGCCACACTGTATGAAGATCACACTAGGGACATGTTGGAACAAATAACGATGAATTGTTCATCCTCCGCTTACAGCTCGCTCAGGCTCTGCCTGCAATAGAAAAGAAAATCATCTTTTACACATGTTTATTTGTTAGTATACGTATAAATATTTAGTGAGTATTTCATTCTTAAATAATTATTCGTCTTTAATATTTTCCATAGCCTTGCGTATCTTCTTTTTGTTCATTTTTATTATAATAACAATTATTCAGTTCATCTTCTTATTTCAGTTGTTTGCTTCATAATGTCACATATTGTAGAAGTGTTGTATGTTTTATGGATGAAGATTCATTTTTCATGATATATGCACTCTTATTTTCTTTATTTTACTTCCATTAAATGTACATCACTTTCAGTTTTGTTTGTCAAATTTTGAACAATATACTAAATAAATATATGTATCCAAACACACACGCATGTATAAGTAAGCATTGCATTTATAAATAAATATGATACTTACACTGTCCCGCTGAAAGGCTCACCCACACTGCATTAAGATCATACTGGGGACATGTTGGAACAAATAACGATGAATTGTTCATCCTCCGCTTACACCTTGTTCAGGCTCTGCCTGCAATAGAAAAGAAATTCATCTGTTACACATGTGTATTTGTAAGAATACATATAAAAATTTAGTGAGTATTTCATTCTTCAATAATTATTCGTCTTTAATATTTTCCATAGCCATGCGTATCTTCTTTGGTCTGATGTTTATTATAATAACAATTAATCAGTACCTCTCTTATTTCAGTTGTATAGTTCATAATGTCGCATAGTGTAGAAGTGCTGAATGCTGTAAGGATGACGCTTCATTTTTCTTGTTATATGCACTCTTATTTTCTGTATTTTACACCCATTAAATGTACATCACTTTCAGTTTTGTTTAAAAAATTTTGAACAATATACTAAATAAATATACGTATCCAAACACACACACACACGTATAAGTAAGCATCACATTTATAAATAAATATGATACTTACACTGTCCCACTAAAAGGCTCACCCACAGTGCTTGATGATCACACTGCGGCCAATCAGCACAAATAACTATGATTTATTCAGCCTCTGCTTATAACTTTTTCTGCCTCTGCCTGCAATAGAAAAGAAAATCATGTGTTATACATGTGTATTTGTAGGTATGCATATAAAAATTTAGTGAGTTTTTCAATCTTCAAAAATTATCGTCTTTAATATTTTATATAGCCATGCTTATCTTCTTTGTGTTCATTTTTATTATAATAACAATTAATAAGTTCCTCTTCTTATTTCAGTTGTTTTCTTCATAATGTCACATAGTGTAGAAGTGTTGTAGGTTATACAGGTGACGATTCATTTTTCTTGTTATATGCACTCTTATTTTCTTTATTTTACTTCCATTAAATGTACATCACTTTCAGTTTTGTTTATCAAATTTTTAAAAATATACTAAATAAATATATGTATCCAAACACACACACATGTATAAGTAAGCATCACATTTATAAATAAATATGATACTTACACTGTCCCACTGAAAGGCTCACCCACACTGCTTGAAGATCATACTGGGGCCATGTTGGAACAAATAACGATGAATTGTACAGCCTCCGCTTACACCTCGCTCAGGCTATGCCTACAATATAAAAGAAAATCATCTGTTACACATGTGTATTTGTAAGTATACATATAAATATTTAGTGAGTATTTCATTCTTCAATAATTATTCGTCTTTAATTTTTTCCATAGCCATGCATATCTTCTTTGGTCTCATTTTTATTATAATAACAATTAATCAGTACCTCTTCTTATTTCAGTTGTATACTTCACAATGTCTCATAGTGTAGATGTGCTGAATTCTGTAAGGATGACGATTCATTTTTCTTGTTATATGCACTCTTATTTTCTTTATTTTAATTCCATTAAATGTACATCACTTTCAGTTTTGTTTATCAAATTTTGAACAATATACTAAATAAATATACGTATCCAAACACACACACATGTATAAGTAAGCATCACATTTATTAATAAATATGATACTTACACTGTCCCACTTGAAGGCTCACCCACACTGCTTGAAGATCATACTGGGGCCATGTTGGAACAAATAACGATGAATTGTTCAGCCTCCGCTTACACCTCGCTCAGGCTATGCCTACAATATAAAAGAAAATCATCTGTTACACATGTGTATTTGTAAGTATACATATAAATATTTAGTGAGTATTTCATTCTTCAATAATTATTCGTCTTTAATTTTTTCCATAGCCATGCATATCTTCTTTGGTCTCATTTTTATTATAATAACAATTAATCAGTACCTCTTCTTATTTCAGTTGTATACTTTACAATGTCTCATAGTGTAGACGTGCTGAATTCTGTAAGGATGACGATTCATTTTTCTTGTTATATGCACTCTTATTTTCTTTATTTTAATTCCATTAAATGTACATCACGTTCAGTTTTGTTTATCAAATTTTGAACAATATACTAAATAAATATACGTATCCACACACACACACATGTATAAGTAAGCATCACAGTTATTAATAAATATGATACTTACACTGTCCCACTTGAAGGCTCACCCACACTGCTTGAAGATCATACTGGGGCCATGTTGGAACAAATAACGATGAATTGTTCAGCCTCCGCTTACACCTCGCTCAGGCTATGCCTACAATATAAAAGAAAATCATCTGTTACACATGTGTATTTGTAAGTATACATATAAATATTTAGTGAGTATTTCATTCTTCAATAATTATTCGCCTTTAATATTTTATATAGCCATGCTTATCTTCTTTGTGTTCATTTTTATTATAAAATCAATTAATCAGTTCCTCTTCTTATTTCAGTTGTTTGCTTCATAATGTCACATAGTGTAGAAGTGTTGTATGTTATATGGGTGACGATTCATTTTTCATGATATATGCACTCTTATTTTCTTTATTTTACTTCCATTAAATGTACATCACTTTCAGTTTTGTTTATCAAATTTTGAACAATATACTAAATAAATATATGTATCCAAACACACACACATGTATAAGTAAGCATTGCATTTATAAATAAATATGATACTTACACTATCCCACTGAAAGGCTCAGCCACACTGTATGAAGATCACACTGGGGACATGTTGGAACAAATAACGATGAATTGTTCATCCTCCGCTTACAGCTCGCTCAGGCTCTGCCTGCAATAGAAAAGAAAATCATCTTTTACACATGTTTATTTGTTAGTATACGTATAAATATTTAGTGAGTATTTCATTCTTAAATAATTATTCGTCTTTAATATTTTCCATAGCCTTGCGTATCTTCTTTTTGTTCATTTTTATTATAATAACAATTATTCAGTTCATCTTCTTATTTCAGTTGTTTGCTTCATAATGTCACATAGTGTAGAAGTGATGTATGTTTTATGGATAAAGATTCATTTTTCATGATATATGCACTCTTATTTTCTTTATTTTACTTCCATTAAATGTACATCACTTTCAGTTTTGTTTGTCAAATTTTGAACAATATACTAAATAAATATATGTATCCAAACACACACACATGTAAAAGTAAGCATCACATTTATAAATAAATATGATACTTACACTGTCCCACTGAAAGGCTCACCCACACTGCTTGAAGATCATACTGGGGCCATGTTGGAACAAATAATGATGAATTGTTCAGCCTCCGCTTACACCTCGCTCAGGCTATGCCTACAATATAAAAGAAAATCATCTGTTACACATGTGTATTTGTAAGTATACATATAAATATTTAGTGAGTATTTCATTCTTCAATAATTATTCGTCTTTAATTTTTTCCATACCCATGCATATCTTCTTTGGTCTCATTTTTATTATAATAACAATTAATCAGTACCTCTTCTTATTTCAGTTGTATACTTCACAATGTCTCATAGTGTAGATGTGCTGAATTCTGTAAGGATGACGATTCATTTTTCTTGTTATATGCACTCTTATTTTCTTTATTTTAATTCCATTAAATGTACATCACTTTCAGTTTTGTTTATCAAATATTGAACAATATACTAAATAAATATACGTATCCAAACACACACACATGTATAAGTAAGCATCACATTTATTAATAAATATGATACTTACACTGTCCCACTTGAAGGCTCACCCACACTGCTTGAAGATCATACTGGGGCCATGTTGGAACAAATAACGATGAATTGTTCAGCCTCCGCTTACACCTCGCTCAGGCTATGCCAACAATATAAAAGAAAATCATCTGTTACACATGTGTATTTGTAAGTATACATATAAATATTTAGTGAGTATTTCATTCTTCAATAATTATTCGTCTTTAATTTTTTCCATAGCCATGCATATCTTCTTTGGTCTCATTTTTATTATAATAACACTTAATCAGTACCTCTTCTTATTTCAGTTGTACACTTTACAATGTCTCATAGTGTAGACGTGCTGAATTCTGTAAGGATGACGATTCATTTTTCTTGTTATATGCACTGTTATTTTCTTTATTTTACTTCCATTAAATGTACATCACTTTCAGTTTTGTTTATCAAATTTTGAACAATATACTAAATAAATATATGTATCCAAACACACACACATGTATAAGTAAGCATTGCATTTATAAATAAATATGATACTTACACTATCCCACTGAAAGGCTCAGCCACACTGTATGAAGATCACACTGGGGACATGTTGGAACAAATAACGATGAATTGTTCATCCTCCGCTTACAGCTCGCTCAGGCTCTGCCTGCAATAGAAAAGAAAATCATCTTTTACACATGTTTATTTGTTAGTATACGTATAAATATTTAGTGAGTATTTCATTCTTAAATAATTATTCGTCTTTAATATTTTCCATAGCCTTGCGTATCTTCTTTTTGTTCATTTTTATTATAATAACAATTATTCAGTTCATCTTCTTATTTCAATTGTTTGCTTCATAATGTCACATAGTGTAGAAGTGTTGTATGTTTTATGGATAAAGATTCATTTTTCATGATATATGCACTCTTATTTTCTTTATTTTACTTCCATTAAATGTACATCACTTTCAGTTTTGTTTGTCAAATTTTGAACAATATAATAAATAAATATATGTATCCAAACACACACACATGTAAAAGTAAGCATCACATTTATAAATAAATATGATACTTACACTGTCCCACTGAAAGGCTCACCCACACTGCTTGAAGATCATACTGGGGCCATGTTGGAACAAATAATGATGAATTGTTCAGCCTCCGCTTACACCTCGCTCAGGCTATGCCTACAATATAAAAGAAAATCATCTGTTACACATGTGTATTTGTAAGTATACATATAAATATTTAGTGAGTATTTCATTCTTCAATAATTATTCGTCTTTAATTTTTTCCATACCCATGCATATCTTCTTTGGTCTCATTTTTATTATAATAACAATTAATCAGTACCTCTTCTTATTTCAGTTGTATACTTCACAATGTCTCATAGTGTAGATGTGCTGAATTCTGTAAGGATGACGATTCATTTTTCTTGTTATATGCACTCTTATTTTCTTTATTTTAATTCCATTAAATGTACATCACTTTCAGTTTTGTTTATCAAATTTTGAACAATATACTAAATAAATATACGTATCCAAACACACACACATGTATAAGTAAGCATCACATTTATTAATAAATATGATACTTACACTGTCCCACTTGAAGGCTCACCCACACTGCTTGAAGATCATACTGGGGCCATGTTGGAACAAATAACGATGAATTGTTCAGCCTCCGCTTACACCTCGCTCAGGCTATGCCTACAATATAAAAGAAAATCATCTGTTACACATGTGTATTTGTAAGTATACATATAAATATTTAGTGAGTATTTCATTCTTCAATAATTATTCGTCTTTAATTTTTTCCATAGCCATGCATATCTTCTTTGGTCTCATTTTTATTATAATAACAATTAATCAGTACCTCTTCTTATTTCAGTTGTATACTTTACAATGTCTCATAGTGTAGACGTGCTGAATTCTGTAAGGATGACGATTCATTTTTCTTGTTATATGCACTCTTATTTTCTTTATTTTACTTCCATTAAATGTACATCACTTTCAGTTTTGTTTATCAAATTTTGAACAATATACTAAATAAATATATGTATCCAAACACACACACATGTATAAGTAAGCATTGCATTTATAAATAAATATGATACTTACACTATCCCACTGAAAGGCTCAGCCACACTGTATGAAGATCACACTGGGGACATGTTGGAACAAATAACGATGAATTGTTCATCCTCCGCTTACAGCTCGCTCAGGCTCTGCCTGCAATAGAAAAGAAAATCATCTTTTACACATGTTTATTTGTTAGTATACGTATAAATATTTAGTGAGTATTTCATTCTTAAATAATTATTCGTCTTTAATATTTTCCATAGCCTTGCGTATCTTCTTTTTGTTCATTTTTATTATAATAACAATTATTCAGTTCATCTTCTTATTTCAGTTGTTTGCTTCATAATGTCACATAGTGTAGAAGTGTTGTATGTTTTATGGATGAAGATTCATTTTTCATGATATATGCACTCTTATTTTCTTTATTTTACTTCCATTAAATGTACATCACTTTCAGTTTTGTTTGTCAAATTTTGAACAATATACTAAATAAATATATGTATCCAAACACACACGCATGTATAAGTAAGCATTGCATTTATAAATAAATATGATACTTACACTGTCCCGCTGAAAGGCTCACCCACACTGCATTAAGATCATACTGGGGACATGTTGGAACAAATAACGATGAATTGTTCATCCTCCGCTTACACCTTGTTCAGGCTCTGCCTGCAATAGAAAAGAAATTCATCTGTTACACATGTGTATTTGTAAGAATACATATAAAAATTTAGTGAGTATTTCATTCTTCAATAATTATTCGTCTTTAATATTTTCCATAGCCATGCGTATCTTCTTTGGTCTGATGTTTATTATAATAACAATTAATCAGTACCTCTCTTATTTCAGTTGTATAGTTCATAATGTCGCATAGTGTAGAAGTGCTGAATGCTGTAAGGATGACGCTTCATTTTTCTTGTTATATGCACTCTTATTTTCTGTATTTTACACCCATTAAATGTACATCACTTTCAGTTTTGTTTAAAAAATTTTGAACAATATACTAAATAAATATACGTATCCAAACACACACACATGTATAAGTAAGCATCACATTTATTAATAAATATGATACTTACACTGTCCCACTTGAAGGCTCACCCACACTGCTTGAAGATCATACTGGGGCCATGTTGGAACAAATAACGATGAATTGTTCAGCCTCCGCTTACACCTCGCTCAGGCTATGCCTACAATATAAAAGAAAATCATCTGTTACACATGTGTATTTGTAAGTATACATATAAATATTTAGTGAGTATTTCATTCTTCAATAATTATTCGTCTTTAATTTTTTCCATAGCCATGCATATCTTCTTTGGTCTCATTTTTATTATAATAACAATTAATCAGTACCTCTTCTTATTTCAGTTGTATACTTTACAATGTCTCATAGTGTAGACGTGCTGAATTCTGTAAGGATGACGATTCATTTTTCTTGTTATATGCACTCTTATTTTCTTTATTTTACTTCCATTAAATGTACATCACTTTCAGTTTTGTTTATCAAATTTTGAACAATATACTAAATAAATATATGTATCCAAACACACACACATGTATAAGTAAGCATTGCATTTATAAATAAATATGATACTTACACTATCCCACTGAAAGGCTCAGCCACACTGTATGAAGATCACACTAGGGACATGTTGGAACAAATAACGATGAATTGTTCATCCTCCGCTTACAGCTCGCTCAGGCTCTGCCTGCAATAGAAAAGAAAATCATCTTTTACACATGTTTATTTGTTAGTATACGTATAAATATTTAGTGAGTATTTCATTCTTAAATAATTATTCGTCTTTAATATTTTCCATAGCCTTGCGTATCTTCTTTTTGTTCATTTTTATTATAATAACAATTATTCAGTTCATCTTCTTATTTCAGTTGTTTGCTTCATAATGTCACATAGTGTAGAAGTGTTGTATGTTTTATGGATGAAGATTCATTTTTCATGATATATGCACTCTTATTTTCTTTATTTTACTTCCATTAAATGTACATCACTTTCAGTTTTGTTTGTCAAATTTTGAACAATATACTAAATAAATATATGTATCCAAACACACACGCATGTATAAGTAAGCATTGCATTTATAAATAAATATGATACTTACACTGTCCCGCTGAAAGGCTCACCCACACTGCATTAAGATCATACTGGGGACATGTTGGAACAAATAACGATGAATTGTTCATCCTCCGCTTACACCTTGTTCAGGCTCTGCCTGCAATAGAAAAGAAATTCATCTGTTACACATGTGTATTTGTAAGAATACATATAAAAATTTAGTGAGTATTTCATTCTTCAATAATTATTCGTCTTTAATATTTTCCATAGCCATGCGTATCTTCTTTGGTCTGATGTTTATTATAATAACAATTAATCAGTACCTCTCTTATTTCAGTTGTATAGTTCATAATGTCGCATAGTGTAGAAGTGCTGAATGCTGTAAGGATGACGCTTCATTTTTCTTGTTATATGCACTCTTATTTTCTGTATTTTACACCCATTAAATGTACATCACTTTCAGTTTTGTTTAAAAAATTTTGAACAATATACTAAATAAATATACGTATCCAAACACACACACACACGTATAAGTAAGCATCACATTTATAAATAAATATGATACTTACACTGTCCCACTAAAAGGCTCACCCACAGTGCTTGATGATCACACTGCGGCCAATCAGCACAAATAACTATGATTTATTCAGCCTCTGCTTATAACTTTTTCTGCCTCTGCCTGCAATAGAAAAGAAAATCATGTGTTATACATGTGTATTTGTAGGTATGCATATAAAAATTTAGTGAGTTTTTCAATCTTCAAAAATTATCGTCTTTAATATTTTATATAGCCATGCTTATCTTCTTTGTGTTCATTTTTATTATAATAACAATTAATAAGTTCCTCTTCTTATTTCAGTTGTTTTCTTCATAATGTCACATAGTGTAGAAGTGTTGTAGGTTATACAGGTGACGATTCATTTTTCTTGTTATATGCACTCTTATTTTCTTTATTTTACTTCCATTAAATGTACATCACTTTCAGTTTTGTTTATCAAATTTTTAAAAATATACTAAATAAATATATGTATCCAAACACACACACATGTATAAGTAAGCATCACATTTATAAATAAATATGATACTTACACTGTCCCACTGAAAGGCTCACCCACACTGCTTGAAGATCATACTGGGGCCATGTTGGAACAAATAACGATGAATTGTACAGCCTCCGCTTACACCTCGCTCAGGCTATGCCTACAATATAAAAGAAAATCATCTGTTACACATGTGTATTTGTAAGTATACATATAAATATTTAGTGAGTATTTCATTCTTCAATAATTATTCGTCTTTAATTTTTTCCATAGCCATGCATATCTTCTTTGGTCTCATTTTTATTATAATAACAATTAATCAGTACCTCTTCTTATTTCAGTTGTATACTTCACAATGTCTCATAGTGTAGATGTGCTGAATTCTGTAAGGATGACGATTCATTTTTCTTGTTATATGCACTCTTATTTTCTTTATTTTAATTCCATTAAATGTACATCACTTTCAGTTTTGTTTATCAAATTTTGAACAATATACTAAATAAATATACGTATCCAAACACACACACATGTATAAGTAAGCATCACATTTATTAATAAATATGATACTTACACTGTCCCACTTGAAGGCTCACCCACACTGCTTGAAGATCATACTGGGGCCATGTTGGAACAAATAACGATGAATTGTTCAGCCTCCGCTTACACCTCGCTCAGGCTATGCCTACAATATAAAAGAAAATCATCTGTTACACATGTGTATTTGTAAGTATACATATAAATATTTAGTGAGTATTTCATTCTTCAATAATTATTCGTCTTTAATTTTTTCCATAGCCATGCATATCTTCTTTGGTCTCATTTTTATTATAATAACAATTAATCAGTACCTCTTCTTATTTCAGTTGTATACTTTACAATGTCTCATAGTGTAGACGTGCTGAATTCTGTAAGGATGACGATTCATTTTTCTTGTTATATGCACTCTTATTTTCTTTATTTTAATTCCATTAAATGTACATCACGTTCAGTTTTGTTTATCAAATTTTGAACAATATACTAAATAAATATACGTATCCACACACACACACATGTATAAGTAAGCATCACAGTTATTAATAAATATGATACTTACACTGTCCCACTTGAAGGCTCACCCACACTGCTTGAAGATCATACTGGGGCCATGTTGGAACAAATAACGATGAATTGTTCAGCCTCCGCTTACACCTCGCTCAGGCTATGCCTACAATATAAAAGAAAATCATCTGTTACACATGTGTATTTGTAAGTATACATATAAATATTTAGTGAGTATTTCATTCTTCAATAATTATTCGCCTTTAATATTTTATATAGCCATGCTTATCTTCTTTGTGTTCATTTTTATTATAAAATCAATTAATCAGTTCCTCTTCTTATTTCAGTTGTTTGCTTCATAATGTCACATAGTGTAGAAGTGTTGTATGTTATATGGGTGACGATTCATTTTTCATGATATATGCACTCTTATTTTCTTTATTTTACTTCCATTAAATGTACATCACTTTCAGTTTTGTTTATCAAATTTTGAACAATATACTAAATAAATATATGTATCCAAACACACACACATGTATAAGTAAGCATTGCATTTATAAATAAATATGATACTTACACTATCCCACTGAAAGGCTCAGCCACACTGTATGAAGATCACACTGGGGACATGTTGGAACAAATAACGATGAATTGTTCATCCTCCGCTTACAGCTCGCTCAGGCTCTGCCTGCAATAGAAAAGAAAATCATCTTTTACACATGTTTATTTGTTAGTATACGTATAAATATTTAGTGAGTATTTCATTCTTAAATAATTATTCGTCTTTAATATTTTCCATAGCCTTGCGTATCTTCTTTTTGTTCATTTTTATTATAATAACAATTATTCAGTTCATCTTCTTATTTCAGTTGTTTGCTTCATAATGTCACATAGTGTAGAAGTGATGTATGTTTTATGGATAAAGATTCATTTTTCATGATATATGCACTCTTATTTTCTTTATTTTACTTCCATTAAATGTACATCACTTTCAGTTTTGTTTGTCAAATTTTGAACAATATACTAAATAAATATATGTATCCAAACACACACACATGTAAAAGTAAGCATCACATTTATAAATAAATATGATACTTACACTGTCCCACTGAAAGGCTCACCCACACTGCTTGAAGATCATACTGGGGCCATGTTGGAACAAATAATGATGAATTGTTCAGCCTCCGCTTACACCTCGCTCAGGCTATGCCTACAATATAAAAGAAAATCATCTGTTACACATGTGTATTTGTAAGTATACATATAAATATTTAGTGAGTATTTCATTCTTCAATAATTATTCGTCTTTAATTTTTTCCATACCCATGCATATCTTCTTTGGTCTCATTTTTATTATAATAACAATTAATCAGTACCTCTTCTTATTTCAGTTGTATACTTCACAATGTCTCATAGTGTAGATGTGCTGAATTCTGTAAGGATGACGATTCATTTTTCTTGTTATATGCACTCTTATTTTCTTTATTTTAATTCCATTAAATGTACATCACTTTCAGTTTTGTTTATCAAATATTGAACAATATACTAAATAAATATACGTATCCAAACACACACACATGTATAAGTAAGCATCACATTTATTAATAAATATGATACTTACACTGTCCCACTTGAAGGCTCACCCACACTGCTTGAAGATCATACTGGGGCCATGTTGGAACAAATAACGATGAATTGTTCAGCCTCCGCTTACACCTCGCTCAGGCTATGCCTACAATATAAAAGAAAATCATCTGTTACACATGTGTATTTGTAAGTATACATATAAATATTTAGTGAGTATTTCATTCTTCAATAATTATTCGTCTTTAATTTTTTCCATAGCCATGCATATCTTCTTTGGTCTCATTTTTATTATAATAACAATTAATCAGTACCTCTTCTTATTTCAGTTGTATACTTTACAATGTCTCATAGTGTAGACGTGCTGAATTCTGTAAGGATGACGATTCATTTTTCTTGTTATATGCACTCTTATTTTCTTTATTTTACTTCCATTAAATGTACATCACTTTCAGTTTTGTTTATCAAATTTTGAACAATATACTAAATAAATATATGTATCCAAACACACACACATGTATAAGTAAGCATTGCATTTATAAATAAATATGATACTTACACTATCCCACTGAAAGGCTCAGCCACACTGTATGAAGATCACACTGGGGACATGTTGGAACAAATAACGATGAATTGTTCATCCTCCGCTTACAGCTCGCTCAGGCTCTGCCTGCAATAGAAAAGAAAATCATCTTTTACACATGTTTATTTGTTAGTATACGTATAAATATTTAGTGAGTATTTCATTCTTAAATAATTATTCGTCTTTAATATTTTCCATAGCCTTGCGTATCTTCTTTTTGTTCATTTTTATTATAATAACAATTATTCAGTTCATCTTCTTATTTCAGTTGTTTGCTTCATAATGTCACATAGTGTAGAAGTGTTGTATGTTTTATGGATGAAGATTCATTTTTCATGATATATGCACTCTTATTTTCTTTATTTTACTTCCATTAAATGTACATCACTTTCAGTTTTGTTTGTCAAATTTTGAACAATATACTAAATAAATATATGTATCCAAACACACACGCATGTATAAGTAAGCATTGCATTTATAAATAAATATGATACTTACACTGTCCCGCTGAAAGGCTCACCCACACTGCATTAAGATCATACTGGGGACATGTTGGAACAAATAACGATGAATTGTTCATCCTCCGCTTACACCTTGTTCAGGCTCTGCCTGCAATAGAAAAGAAATTCATCTGTTACACATGTGTATTTGTAAGAATACATATAAAAATTTAGTGAGTATTTCATTCTTCAATAATTATTCGTCTTTAATATTTTCCATAGCCATGCGTATCTTCTTTGGTCTGATGTTTATTATAATAACAATTAATCAGTACCTCTCTTATTTCAGTTGTATAGTTCATAATGTCGCATAGTGTAGAAGTGCTGAATGCTGTAAGGATGACGCTTCATTTTTCTTGTTATATGCACTCTTATTTTCTGTATTTTACACCCATTAAATGTACATCACTTTCAGTTTTGTTTAAAAAATTTTGAACAATATACTAAATAAATATACGTATCCAAACACACACACACACGTATAAGTAAGCATCACATTTATAAATAAATATGATACTTACACTGTCCCACTAAAAGGCTCACCCACAGTGCTTGATGATCACACTGCGGCCAATCAGCACAAATAACTATGATTTATTCAGCCTCTGCTTATAACTTTTTCTGCCTCTGCCTGCAATAGAAAAGAAAATCATGTGTTATACATGTGTATTTGTAGGTATGCATATAAAAATTTAGTGAGTTTTTCAATCTTCAAAAATTATCGTCTTTAATATTTTATATAGCCATGCTTATCTTCTTTGTGTTCATTTTTATTATAATAACAATTAATAAGTTCCTCTTCTTATTTCAGTTGTTTTCTTCATAATGTCACATAGTGTAGAAGTGTTGTAGGTTATACAGGTGACGATTCATTTTTCTTGTTATATGCACTCTTATTTTCTTTATTTTACTTCCATTAAATGTACATCACTTTCAGTTTTGTTTATCAAATTTTTAAAAATATACTAAATAAATATATGTATCCAAACACACACACATGTATAAGTAAGCATCACATTTATAAATAAATATGATACTTACACTGTCCCACTGAAAGGCTCACCCACACTGCTTGAAGATCATACTGGGGCCATGTTGGAACAAATAACGATGAATTGTACAGCCTCCGCTTACACCTCGCTCAGGCTATGCCTACAATATAAAAGAAAATCATCTGTTACACATGTGTATTTGTAAGTATACATATAAATATTTAGTGAGTATTTCATTCTTCAATAATTATTCGTCTTTAATTTTTTCCATAGCCATGCATATCTTCTTTGGTCTCATTTTTATTATAATAACAATTAATCAGTACCTCTTCTTATTTCAGTTGTATACTTCACAATGTCTCATAGTGTAGATGTGCTGAATTCTGTAAGGATGACGATTCATTTTTCTTGTTATATGCACTCTTATTTTCTTTATTTTAATTCCATTAAATGTACATCACTTTCAGTTTTGTTTATCAAATTTTGAACAATATACTAAATAAATATATGTATCCAAACACACACACATGTATAAGTAAGCATCACATTTATTAATAAATATGATACTTACACTGTCCCACTTGAAGGCTCACCCACACTGCTTGAAGATCATACTGGGGCCATGTTGGAACAAATAACGATGAATTGTTCAGCCTCCGCTTACACCTCGCTCAGGCTATGCCTACAATATAAAAGAAAATCATCTGTTACACATGTGTATTTGTAAGTATACATATAAATATTTAGTGAGTATTTCATTCTTCAATAATTATTCGTCTTTAATTTTTTCCATAGCCATGCATATCTTCTTTGGTCTCATTTTTATTATAATAACAATTAATCAGTACCTCTTCTTATTTCAGTTGTATACTTTACAATGTCTCATAGTGTAGACGTGCTGAATTCTGTAAGGATGACGATTCATTTTTCTTGTTATATGCACTCTTATTTTCTTTATTTTAGTTCCATTAAATGTACATCACTTTCAGTTTTGTTTATCAAATTTTGAACAATATACTAAATAAATATACGTATCCACACACACACACATGTATAAGTAAGCATTGCATTTATAAATAAATATGATACTTACACTATCCCACTGAAAGGCTCAGCCACACTGTATGAAGATCACACTGGGGACATGTTGGAACAAATAACGATGAATTGTTCATCCTCCGCTTACAGCTCGCTCAGGCTCTGCCTGCAATAGAAAAGAAAATCATCTTTTACACATGTTTATTTGTTAGTATACGTATAAATATTTAGTGAGTATTTCATTCTTAAATAATTATTCGTCTTTAATATTTTCCATAGCCTTTCGTATCTTCTTTTTGTTCATTTTTATTATAATAACAATTATTCAGTTCATCTTCTTATTTCAGTTGTTTGCTTCATAATGTCACATAGTGTAGAAGTGTTGTATGTTTTATGGATGAAGATTCATTTTTCATGATATATGCACTCTTATTTTCTTTATTTTACTTCCATTAAATGTACATCACTTTCAGTTTTGTTTATCAAATTTTGAACAATATACTAAATAAATATATGTATCCAAACACACACACATGTATAAGTAAGCATTGCATTTATAAATAAATATGATACTTACACTATCCCACTGAAAGGCTCAGCCACACTGTATGAAGATCACACTGGGGACATGTTGGAACAAATAACGATGAATTGTTTATCCTCCGCTTACAGCTCGCTCAGGCTCTGCCTGCAATAGAAAAGAAAATCATCTTTTACACATGTTTATTTGTTAGTATACGTATAAATATTTAGTGAGTATTTCATTCTTAAATAATTATTCGTCTTTAATATTTTCCATAGCCTTGCGTATCTTCTTTTTGTTCATTTTTATTATAATAACAATTATTCAGTTCATCTTCTTATTTCAGTTGTTTGCTTCATAATGTCACATAGTGTAGAAGTGTTGTATGTTTTATGGATGAAGATTCATTTTTCATGATATATGCACTCTTATTTTCTTTATTTTACTTCCATTAAATGTACATCACTTTCAGTTTTGTTTGTCAAATTTTGAACAATATACTAAATAAATATATGTATCCAAACACACACGCATGTATAAGTAAGCATTGCATTTATAAATAAATATGATACTTACACTGTCCCGCTGAAAGGCTCACCCACACTGCATTAAGATCATACTGGGGACATGTTGGAACAAATAACGATGAATTGTTCATCCTCCGCTTACACCTTGTTCAGGCTCTGCCTGCAATAGAAAAGAAATTCATCTGTTACACATGTGTATTTGTAAGAATACATATAAAAATTTAGTGAGTATTTCATTCTTCAATAATTATTCGTCTTTAATATTTTCCATAGCCATGCGTATCTTCTTTGGTCTGATGTTTATTATAATAACAATTAATCAGTACCTCTCTTATTTCAGTTGTATAGTTCATAATGTCGCATAGTGTAGAAGTGCTGAATGCTGTAAGGATGACGCTTCATTTTTCTTGTTATATGCACTCTTATTTTCTGTATTTTACACCCATTAAATGTACATCACTTTCAGTTTTGTTTAAAAAATTTTGAACAATATACTAAATAAATATACGTATCCAAACACACACACACACGTATAAGTAAGCATCACATTTATAAATAAATATGATACTTACACTGTCCCACTAAAAGGCTCACCCACAGTGCTTGATGATCACACTGCGGCCAATCAGCACAAATAACTATGATTTATTCAGCCTCTGCTTATAACTTTTTCTGCCTCTGCCTGCAATAGAAAAGAAAATCATGTGTTATACATGTGTATTTGTAGGTATGCATATAAAAATTTAGTGAGTTTTTCAATCTTCAAAAATTATCGTCTTTAATATTTTATATAGCCATGCTTATCTTCTTTGTGTTCATTTTTATTATAATAACAATTAATAAGTTCCTCTTCTTATTTCAGTTGTTTTCTTCATAATGTCACATAGTGTAGAAGTGTTGTAGGTTATACAGGTGACGATTCATTTTTCTTGTTATATGCACTCTTATTTTCTTTATTTTACTTCCATTAAATGTACATCACTTTCAGTTTTGTTTATCAAATTTTTAAAAATATACTAAATAAATATATGTATCCAAACACACACACATGTATAAGTAAGCATCACATTTATAAATAAATATGATACTTACACTGTCCCACTGAAAGGCTCACCCACACTGCTTGAAGATCATACTGGGGCCATGTTGGAACAAATAACGATGAATTGTACAGCCTCCGCTTACACCTCGCTCAGGCTATGCCTACAATATAAAAGAAAATCATCTGTTACACATGTGTATTTGTAAGTATACATATAAATATTTAGTGAGTATTTCATTCTTCAATAATTATTCGTCTTTAATTTTTTCCATAGCCATGCATATCTTCTTTGGTCTCATTTTTATTATAATAACAATTAATCAGTACCTCTTCTTATTTCAGTTGTATACTTCACAATGTCTCATAGTGTAGATGTGCTGAATTCTGTAAGGATGACGATTCATTTTTCTTGTTATATGCACTCTTATTTTCTTTATTTTAATTCCATTAAATGTACATCACTTTCAGTTTTGTTTATCAAATTTTGAACAATATACTAAATAAATATATGTATCCAAACACACACACATGTATAAGTAAGCATCACATTTATTAATAAATATGATACTTACACTGTCCCACTTGAAGGCTCACCCACACTGCTTGAAGATCATACTGGGGCCATGTTGGAACAAATAACGATGAATTGTTCAGCCTCCGCTTACACCTCGCTCAGGCTATGCCTACAATATAAAAGAAAATCATCTGTTACACATGTGTATTTGTAAGTATACATATAAATATTTAGTGAGTATTTCATTCTTCAATAATTATTCGTCTTTAATTTTTTCCATAGCCATGCATATCTTCTTTGGTCTCATTTTTATTATAATAACAATTAATCAGTACCTCTTCTTATTTCAGTTGTATACTTTACAATGTCTCATAGTGTAGACGTGCTGAATTCTGTAAGGATGACGATTCATTTTTCTTGTTATATGCACTCTTATTTTCTTTATTTTAGTTCCATTAAATGTACATCACTTTCAGTTTTGTTTATCAAATTTTGAACAATATACTAAATAAATATACGTATCCACACACACACACATGTATAAGTAAGCATTGCATTTATAAATAAATATGATACTTACACTATCCCACTGAAAGGCTCAGCCACACTGTATGAAGATCAGACTGGGGACATGTTGGAACAAATAACGATGAATTGTTCATCCTCCGCTTACAGCTCGCTCAGGCTCTGCCTGCAATAGAAAAGAAAATCATCTTTTACACATGTTTATTTGTTAGTATACGTATAAATATTTAGTGAGTATTTCATTCTTAAATAATTATTCGTCTTTAATATTTTCCATAGCCTTTCGTATCTTCTTTTTGTTCATTTTTATTATAATAACAATTATTCAGTTCATCTTCTTATTTCAGTTGTTTGCTTCATAATGTCACATAGTGTAGAAGTGTTGTATGTTTTATGGATGAAGATTCATTTTTCATGATATATGCACTCTTATTTTCTTTATTTTACTTCCATTAAATGTACATCACTTTCAGTTTTGTTTATCAAATTTTGAACAATATACTAAATAAATATATGTATCCAAACACACACACATGTATAAGTAAGCATTGCATTTATAAATAAATATGATACTTACACTATCCCACTGAAAGGCTCAGCCACACTGTATGAAGATCACACTGGGGACATGTTGGAACAAATAACGATGAATTGTTTATCCTCCGCTTACAGCTCGCTCAGGCTCTGCCTGCAATAGAAAAGAAAATCATCTTTTACACATGTTTATTTGTTAGTATACGTATAAATATTTAGTGAGTATTTCATTCTTAAATAATTATTCGTCTTTAATATTTTCCATAGCCTTGCGTATCTTCTTTTTGTTCATTTTTATTATAATAACAATTATTCAGTTCATCTTCTTATTTCAGTTGTTTGCTTCATAATGTCACATAGTGTAGAAGTGTTGTATGTTTTATGGATAAAGATTCATTTTTCATGATATATGCACTCTTATTTTCTTTATTTTACTTCCATTAAATGTACATCACTTTCAGTTTTGTTTGTCAAATTTTGAACAATATACTAAATAAATATATGTATCCAAACACACACACATGTAAAAGTAAGCATCACATTTATAAATAAATATGATACTTACACTGTCCCACTGAAAGGCTCACCCACACTGCTTGAAGATCATACTGGGGCCATGTTGGAACAAATAATGATGAATTGTTCAGCCTCCGCTTACACCTCGCTCAGGCTATGCCTACAATATAAAAGAAAATCATCTGTTACACATGTGTATTTGTAAGTATACATATAAATATTTAGTGAGTATTTCATTCTTCAATAATTATTCGTCTTTAATTTTTTCCATACCCATGCATATCTTCTTTGGTCTCATTTTTATTATAATAACAATTAATCAGTACCTCTTCTTATTTCAGTTGTATACTTCACAATGTCTCATAGTGTAGATGTGCTGAATTCTGTAAGGATGACGATTCATTTTTCTTGTTATATGCACTCTTATTTTCTTTATTTTAATTCCATTAAATGTACATCACTTTCAGTTTTGTTTATCAAATTTTGAACAATATACTAAATAAATATACGTATCCAAACACACACACATGTATAAGTAAGCATCACATTTATTAATAAATATGATACTTACACTGTCCCACTTGAAGGCTCACCCACACTGCTTGAAGATCATACTGGGGCCATGTTGGAACAAATAACGATGAATTGTTCAGCCTCCGCTTACACCTCGCTCAGGCTATGCCTACAATATAAAAGAAAATCATCTGTTACACATGTGTATTTGTAAGTATACATATAAATATTTAGTGAGTATTTCATTCTTCAATAATTATTCGTCTTTAATTTTTTCCATAGCCATGCATATCTTCTTTGGTCTCATTTTTATTATAATAACAATTAATCAGTACCTCTTCTTATTTCAGTTGTATACTTTACAATGTCTCATAGTGTAGACGTGCTGAATTCTGTAAGGATGACGATTCATTTTTCTTGTTATATGCACTCTTATTTTCTTTATTTTACTTCCATTAAATGTACATCACTTTCAGTTTTGTTTATCAAATTTTGAACAATATACTAAATAAATATATGTATCCAAACACACACACATGTATAAGTAAGCATTGCATTTATAAATAAATATGATACTTACACTATCCCACTGAAAGGCTCAGCCACACTGTATGAAGATCACACTGGGGACATGTTGGAACAAATAACGATGAATTGTTTATCCTCCGCTTACAGCTCGCTCAGGCTCTGCCTGCAATAGAAAAGAAAATCATCTTTTACACATGTTTATTTGTTAGTATACGTATAAATATTTAGTGAGTATTTCATTCTTAAATAATTATTCGTCTTTAATATTTTCCATAGCCTTGCGTATCTTCTTTTTGTTCATTTTTATTATAATAACAATTATTCAGTTCATCTTCTTATTTCAGTTGTTTGCTTCATAATGTCACATATTGTAGAAGTGTTGTATGTTTTATGGATAAAGATTCATTTTTCATGATATATGCACTCTTATTTTCTTTATTTTACTTCCATTAAATGTACATCACTTTCAGTTTTGTTTGTCAAATTTTGAACAATATAATAAATAAATATATGTATCCAAACACACACACATGTAAAAGTAAGCATCACATTTATAAATAAATATGATACTTACACTGTCCCACTGAAAGGCTCACCCACACTGCTTGAAGATCATACTGGGGCCATGTTGGAACAAATAATGATGAATTGTTCAGCCTCCGCTTACACCTCGCTCAGGCTATGCCTACAATATAAAAGAAAATCATCTGTTACACATGTGTATTTGTAAGTATACATATAAATATTTAGTGAGTATTTCATTCTTCAATAATTATTCGTCTTTAATTTTTTCCATACCCATGCATATCTTCTTTGGTCTCATTTTTATTATAATAACAATTAATCAGTACCTCTTCTTATTTCAGTTGTATACTTCACAATGTCTCATAGTGTAGATGTGCTGAATTCTGTAAGGATGACGATTCATTTTTCTTGTTATATGCACTCTTATTTTCTTTATTTTAATTCCATTAAATGTACATCACTTTCAGTTTTGTTTATCAAATTTTGAACAATATACTAAATAAATATACGTATCCAAACACACACACATGTATAAGTAAGCATCACATTTATTAATAAATATGATACTTACACTGTCCCACTTGAAGGCTCACCCACACTGCTTGAAGATCATACTGGGGCCATGTTGGAACAAATAACGATGAATTGTTCAGCCTCCGCTTACACCTCGCTCAGGCTATGCCTACAATATAAAAGAAAATCATCTGTTACACATGTGTATTTGTAAGTATACATATAAATATTTAGTGAGTATTTCATTCTTCAATAATTATTCGTCTTTAATTTTTTCCATAGCCATGCATATCTTCTTTGGTCTCATTTTTATTATAATAACAATTAATCAGTACCTCTTCTTATTTCAGTTGTATACTTTACAATGTCTCATAGTGTAGACGTGCTGAATTCTGTAAGGATGACGATTCATTTTTCTTGTTATATGCACT
This sequence comes from Magicicada septendecula, assembly GCA_034769895.1. Classification (NCBI taxonomy): domain Eukaryota; kingdom Metazoa; phylum Arthropoda; class Insecta; order Hemiptera; family Cicadidae; genus Magicicada; species Magicicada septendecula. Next base: position 179,526,974 of record CM068369.1, on the reverse strand, counting down.
CTTATTTTCTTTATTTTACTTCCATTAAATGTACATCACTTTCAGTTTTGTTTATCAAATTTTGAACAATATACTAAATAAATATATGTATCCAAACACACACACATGTATAAGTAAGCATTGCATTTATAAATAAATATGATACTTACACTATCCCACTGAAAGGCTCAGCCACACTGTATGAAGATCACACTGGGGACATGTTGGAACAAATAACGATGAATTGTTCATCCTCCGCTTACAGCTCGCTCAGGCTCTGCCTGCAATAGAAAAGAAAATCATCTTTTACACATGTTTATTTGTTAGTATACGTATAAATATTTAGTGAGTATTTCATTCTTAAATAATTATTCGTCTTTAATATTTTCCATAGCCTTGCGTATCTTCTTTTTGTTCATTTTTATTATAATAACAATTATTCAGTTCATCTTCTTATTTCAGTTGTTTGCTTCATAATGTCACATAGTGTAGAAGTGTTGTATGTTTTATGGATGAAGATTCATTTTTCATGATATATGCACTCTTATTTTCTTTATTTTACTTCCATTAAATGTACATCACTTTCAGTTTTGTTTGTCAAATTTTGAACAATATACTAAATAAATATATGTATCCAAACACACACGCATGTATAAGTAAGCATTGCATTTATAAATAAATATGATACTTACACTGTCCCGCTGAAAGGCTCACCCACACTGCATTAAGATCATACTGGGGACATGTTGGAACAAATAACGATGAATTGTTCATCCTCCGCTTACACCTTGTTCAGGCTCTGCCTGCAATAGAAAAGAAATTCATCTGTTACACATGTGTATTTGTAAGAATACATATAAAAATTTAGTGAGTATTTCATTCTTCAATAATTATTCGTCTTTAATATTTTCCATAGCCATGCGTATCTTCTTTGGTCTGATGTTTATTATAATAACAATTAATCAGTACCTCTCTTATTTCAGTTGTATAGTTCATAATGTCGCATAGTGTAGAAGTGCTGAATGCTGTAAGGATGACGCTTCATTTTTCTTGTTATATGCACTCTTATTTTCTGTATTTTACACCCATTAAATGTACATCACTTTCAGTTTTGTTTAAAAAATTTTGAACAATATACTAAATAAATATACGTATCCAAACACAGACACACACGTATAAGTAAGCATCACATTTATAAATAAATATGATACTTACACTGTCCCACTAAAAGGCTCACCCACAGTGCTTGATGATCACACTGCGGCCAATCAGCACAAATAACTATGATTTATTCAGCCTCTGCTTATAACTTTTTCTGCCTCTGCCTGCAATAGAAAAGAAAATCATGTGTTATACATGTGTATTTGTAGGTATGCATATAAAAATTTAGTGAGTTTTTCAATCTTCAAAAATTATCGTCTTTAATATTTTATATAGCCATGCTTATCTTCTTTGTGTTCATTTTTATTATAATAACAATTAATAAGTTCCTCTTCTTATTTCAGTTGTTTTCTTCATAATGTCACATAGTGTAGAAGTGTTGTAGGTTATACAGGTGACGATTCATTTTTCTTGTTATATGCACTCTTATTTTCTTTATTTTACTTCCATTAAATGTACATCACTTTCAGTTTTGTTTATCAAATTTTTAAAAATATACTAAATAAATATATGTATCCAAACACACACACATGTATAAGTAAGCATCACATTTATAAATAAATATGATACTTACACTGTCCCACTGAAAGGCTCACCCACACTGCTTGAAGATCATACTGGGGCCATGTTGGAACAAATAACGATGAATTGTACAGCCTCCGCTTACACCTCGCTCAGGCTATGCCTACAATATAAAAGAAAATCATCTGTTACACATGTGTATTTGTAAGTATACATATAAATATTTAGTGAGTATTTCATTCTTCAATAATTATTCGTCTTTAATTTTTTCCATAGCCATGCATATCTTCTTTGGTCTCATTTTTATTATAATAACAATTAATCAGTACCTCTTCTTATTTCAGTTGTATACTTCACAATGTCTCATAGTGTAGATGTGCTGAATTCTGTAAGGATGACGATTCATTTTTCTTGTTATATGCACTCTTATTTTCTTTATTTTAATTCCATTAAATGTACATCACTTTCAGTTTTGTTTATCAAATTTTGAACAATATACTAAATAAATATACGTATCCAAACACACACACATGTATAAGTAAGCATCACATTTATTAATAAATATGATACTTACACTGTCCCACTTGAAGGCTCACCCACACTGCTTGAAGATCATACTGGGGCCATGTTGGAACAAATAACGATGAATTGTTCAGCCTCCGCTTACACCTCGCTCAGGCTATGCCTACAATATAAAAGAAAATCATCTGTTACACATGTGTATTTGTAAGTATACATATAAATATTTAGTGAGTATTTCATTCTTCAATAATTATTCGTCTTTAATTTTTTCCATAGCCATGCATATCTTCTTTGGTCTCATTTTTATTATAATAACAATTAATCAGTACCTCTTCTTATTTCAGTTGTATACTTTACAATGTCTCATAGTGTAGACGTGCTGAATTCTGTAAGGATGACGATTCATTTTTCTTGTTATATGCACTCTTATTTTCTTTATTTTAATTCCATTAAATGTACATCACTTTCAGTTTTGTTTATCAAATTTTGAACAATATACTAAATAAATATACGTATCCACACACACACACACATGTATAAGTAAGCATCACAGTTATTAATAAATATGATACTTACACTGTCCCACTTGAAGGCTCACCCACACTGCTTGAAGATCATACTGGGGCCATGTTGGAACAAATAACGATGAATTGTTCAGCCTCCGCTTACACCTCGCTCAGGCTATGCCTACAATATAAAAGAAAATCATCTGTTACACATGTGTATTTGTAAGTATACATATAAAAATTTAGTGAGTATTTCATTCTTCAATAATTATTCGCCTTTAATATTTTATATAGCCATGCTTATCTTCTTTGTGTTCATTTTTATTATAAAATCAATTAATCAGTTCCTCTTCTTATTTCAGTTGTTTGCTTCATAATGTCACATAGTGTATAAGTGTTGTATGTTATATGGGTGACGATTCATTTTTCATGATATATGCACTCTTATTTTCTTTATTTTACTTCCATTAAATGTACATCACTTTCAGTTTTGTTTATCAAATTTTGAACAATATACTAAATAAATATATGTATCCAAACACACACACATGTATAAGTAAGCATTGCATTTATAAATAAATATGATACTTACACTATCCCACTGAAAGGCTCAGCCACACCGTATGAAGATCACACTGGGGACATGTTGGAACAAATAACGATGAATTGTTTATCCTCCGCTTACAGCTCGCTCAGGCTCTGCCTGCAATAGAAAAGAAAATCATCTTTTACACATGTTTATTTGTTAGTATACGTATAAATATTTAGTGAGTATTTCATTCTTAAATAATTATTCGTCTTTAATATTTTCCATAGCCTTGCGTATCTTCTTTTTGTTCATTTTTATTATAATAACAATTATTCAGTTCATCTTCTTATTTCAGTTGTTTGCTTCATAATGTCACATAGTGTAGAAGTGTTGTATGTTTTATGGATAAAGATTCATTTTTCATGATATATGCACTCTTATTTTCTTTATTTTACTTCCATTAAATGTACATCACTTTCAGTTTTGTTTGTCAAATTTTGAACAATATACTAAATAAATATATGTATCCAAACACACACACATGTAAAAGTAAGCATCACATTTATAAATAAATATGATACTTACACTGTCCCACTGAAAGGCTCACCCACACTGCTTGAAGATCATACTGGGGCCATGTTGGAACAAATAATGATGAATTGTTCAGCCTCCGCTTACACCTCGCTCAGGCTATGCCTACAATATAAAAGAAAATCATCTGTTACACATGTGTATTTGTAAGTATACATATAAATATTTAGTGAGTATTTCATTCTTCAATAATTATTCGTCTTTAATTTTTTCCTTACCCATGCATATCTTCTTTGGTCTCATTTTTATTATAATAACAATTAATCAGTACCTCTTCTTATTTCAGTTGTATACTTCACAATGTCTCATAGTGTAGATGTGCTGAATTCTGAAAGGATGACGATTCATTTTTCTTGTTATATGCACTCTTATTTTCTTTATTTTAATTCCATTAAATGTACATCACTTTCAGTTTTGTTTATCAAATTTTGAACAATATACTAAATAAATATACGTATCCAAACACACACACATGTATAAGTAAGCATCACATTTATTAATAAATATGATACTTACACTGTCCCACTTGAAGGCTCACCCACACTGCTTGAAGATCATACTGGGGCCATGTTGGAACAAATAACGATGAATTGTTCAGCCTCCGCTTACACCTCGCTCAGGCTATGCCTACAATATAAAAGAAAATCATCTGTTACACATGTGTATTTGTAAGTATACATATAAATATTTAGTGAGTATTTCATTCTTCAATAATTATTCGTCTTTAATTTTTTCCATAGCCATGCATATCTTCTTTGGTCTCATTTTTATTATAATAACAATTAATCAGTACCTCTTCTTATTTCAGTTGTATACTTTACAATGTCTCATAGTGTAGACGTGCTGAATTCTGTAAGGATGACGATTCATTTTTCTTGTTATATGCACTCTTATTTTCTTTATTTTACTTCCATTAAATGTACATCACTTTCAGTTTTGTTTATCAAATTTTGAACAATATACTAAATAAATATATGTATCCAAACACACACACATGTATAAGTAAGCATTGCATTTATAAATAAATATGATACTTACACTATCCCACTGAAAGGCTCAGCCACACTGTATGAAGATCACACTGGGGACATGTTGGAACAAATAACGATGAATTGTTCATCCTCCGCTTACAGCTCGCTCAGGCTCTGCCTGCAATAGAAAAGAAAATCATCTTTTACACATGTTTATTTGTTAGTATACGTATAAATATTTAGTGAGTATTTCATTCTTAAATAATTATTCGTCTTTAATATTTTCTATAGCCTTGCGTATCTTCTTTTTGTTCATTTTTATTATAATAACAATTATTCAGTTCATCTTCTTATTTCAGTTGTTTGCTTCATAATGTCACATAGTGTAGAAGTGTTGTATGTTTTATGGATGAAGATTCATTTTTCATGATATATGCACTCTTATTTTCTTTATTTTACTTCCATTAAATGTACATCACTTTCAGTTTTGTTTGTCAAATTTTGAACAATATACTAAATAAATATATGTATCCAAACACACACGCATGTATAAGTAAGCATTGCATTTATAAATAAATATGATACTTACACTGTCCCGCTGAAAGGCTCACCCACACTGCATTAAGATCATACTGGGGACATGTTGGAACAAATAACGATGAATTGTTCATCCTCCGCTTACACCTTGTTCAGGCTCTGCCTGCAATAGAAAAGAAATTCATCTGTTACACATGTGTATTTGTAAGAATACATATAAAAATTTAGTGAGTATTTCATTCTTCAATAATTATTCGTCTTTAATATTTTCCATACCCATGCGTATCTTCTTTGGTCTGATGTTTATTATAATAACAATTAATCAGTACCTCTCTTATTTCAGTTGTATAGTTCATAATGTCGCATAGTGTAGAAGTGCTGAATGCTGTAAGGATGACGCTTCATTTTTCTTGTTATATGCACTCTTATTTTCTGTATTTTACACCCATTAAATGTACATCACTTTCAGTTTTGTTTAAAAAATTTTGAACAATATACTAAATAAATATACGTATCCAAACACACACACACACGTATAAGTAAGCATCACATTTATAAATAAATATGATACTTACACTGTCCCACTAAAAGGCTCACCCACAGTGCTTGATGATCACACTGCGGCCAATCAGCACAAATAACAATGATTTATTCAGCCTCTGCTTATAACTTTTTCTGCCTCTGCCTGCAATAGAAAAGAAAATCATGTGTTATACATGTGTATTTGTAGGTATGCATATAAAAATTTAGTGAGTTTTTCAATCTTCAAAAATTACTCGTCTTTAATATTTTATATAGCCATGCTTATCTTCTTTGTGTTCATTTTTATTATAATAACAATTAATAAGTTCCTCTTCTTATTTCAGTTGTTTTCTTCATAATGTCACATAGTGTAGAAGTGTTGTAGGTTATACAGATGACGATTCATTTTTCTTGTTATATGCACTCTTATTTTCTTTATTTTACTTCCATTAAATGTACATCACTTTCAGTTTTGTTTATCAAATTTTTAAAAATATACTAAATAAATATATGTATCCAAACACACACACATGTATAAGTAAGCATCACATTTATAAATAAATATGATACTTACACTGTCCCACTGAAAGGCTCACCCACACTGCTTGAAGATCATACTGGGGCCATGTTGGAACAAATAACGATGAATTGTTCAGCCTCCGCTTACACCTCGCTCAGGCTATGCCTACAATATAAAAGAAAATCATCTGTTACACATGTGTATTTGTAAGTATACATATAAATATTTAGTGAGTATTTCATTCTTCAATAATTATTCGTCTTTAATTTTTTCCATAGCCATGCATATCTTCTTTGGTCTCATTTTTATTATAATAACAATTAATCAGTACCTCTTCTTATTTCAGTTGTATACTTTACAATGTCTCATAGTGTAGACGTGCTGAATTCTGTAAGGATGACGATTCATTTTTCTTGTTATATGCACTCTTATTTTCTTTATTTTAATTCCATTAAATGTACATCACTTTCAGTTTTGTTTATCAAATTTTGAACAATATACTAAATAAATATACGTATCCACACACACACACATGTATAAGTAAGCATCACAGTTATTAATAAATATGATACTTACACTGTCCCACTTGAAGGCTCACCCACACTGCTTGAAGATCATACTGGGGCCATGTTGGAACAAATAACGATGAATTGTTCAGCCTCCGCTTACACCTCGCTCAGGCTATGCCTACAATATAAAAGAAAATCATCTGTTACACATGTGTATTTGTAAGTATACATATAAATATTTAGTGAGTATTTCATTCTTCAATAATTATTCGCCTTTAATATTTTATATAGCCATGCTTATCTTCTTTGTGTTCATTTTTATTATAAAATCAATTATACAGTTCCTCTTCTTATTTCAGTTGTTTGCTTCATAATGTCACATAGTGTAGAAGTGTTGTATGTTATATGGGTGACGATTCATTTTTCATGATATATGCACTCTTATTTTCTTTATTTTACTTCCATTAAATGTACATCACTTTCAGTTTTGTTTATCAAATTTTGAACAATATACTAAATAAATATATGTATCCAAACACACACACATGTATAAGTAAGCATTGCATTTATAAATAAATATGATACTTACACTATCCCACTGAAAGGCTCAGCCACACTGTATGAAGATCACACTGGGGACATGTTGGAACAAATAACGATGAATTGTTCATCCTCCGCTTACAGCTCGCTCAGGCTCTGCCTGCAATAGAAAAGAAAATCATCTTTTACACATGTTTATTTGTTAGTATACGTATAAATATTTAGTGAGTATTTCATTCTTAAATAATTATTCGTCTTTAATATTTTCCATAGCCTTGCGTATCTTCTTTTTGTTCATTTTTATTATAATAACAATTATTCAGTTCATCTTCTTATTTCAGTTGTTTGCTTCATAATGTCACATAGTGTAGAAGTGTTGTATGTTTTATGGATAAAGATTCATTTTTCATGATATATGCACTCTTATTTTCTTTATTTTACTTCCATTAAATGTACATCACTTTCAGTTTTGTTTGTCAAATTTTGAACAATATACTAAATAAATATATGTATCCAAACACACACATGTAAAAGTAAGCATCACATTTATAAATAAATATGATACTTACACTGTCCCACTGAAAGGCTCACCCACACTGCATGAAGATCATACTGGGGCCATGTTGGAACAAATAATGATGAATTGTTCAGCCTCCGCTTACACCTCGCTCAGGCTATGCCTACAATATAAAAGAAAATCATCTGTTACACATGTGTATTTGTAAGTATACATATAAATATTTAGTGAGTATTTCATTCTTCAATAATTATTCGTCTTTAATTTTTTCCATAGCCATGCATATCTTCTTTGGTCTCATTTTTATTATAATAACAATTAATCAGTACCTCTTCTTATTTCAGTTGTATACTTCACAATGTCTCATAGTGTAGATGTGCTGAATTCTGTAAGGATGACGATTCATTTTTCTTGTTATATGCACTCTTATTTTCTTTATTTTAATTCCATTAAATGTACATCACTTTCAGTTTTGTTTATCAAATTTTGAACAATATACTAAATAAATATACGTATCCAAACACACACACATGTATAAGTAAGCATCACATTTATTAATAAATATGATACTTACACTGTCCCACTTGAAGGCTCACCCACACTGCTTGAAGATCATACTGGGGCCATGTTGGAACAAATAACGATGAATTGTTCAGCCTCCGCTTACACCTCGCTCAGGCTATGCCTACAATATAAAAGAAAATCATCTGTTACACATGTGTATTTGTAAGTATACATATAAATATTTAGTGAGTATTTCATTCTTCAATAATTATTCGTCTTTAATTTTTTCCATAGCCATGCATATCTTCTTTGGTCTCATTTTTATTATAATAACAATTAATCAGTACCTCTTCTTATTTCAGTTGTATACTTTACAATGTCTCATAGTGTAGACGTGCTGAATTCTGTAAGGATGACGATTCATTTTTCTTGTTATATGCACTCTTATTTTCTTTATTTTACTTCCATTAAATGTACATCACTTTCAGTTTTGTTTATCAAATTTTGAACAATATACTAAATAAATATATGTATCCAAACACACACACATGTATAAGTAAGCATTGCATTTATAAATAAATATGATACTTACACTATCCCACTGAAAGGCTCAGCCACACTGTATGAAGATCACACTGGGGACATGTTGGAACAAATAACGATGAATTGTTCATCCTCCGCTTACAGCTCGCTCAGGCTCTGCCTGCAATAGAAAAGAAAATCATCTTTTACACATGTTTATTTGTTAGTATACGTATAAATATTTAGGGAGTATTTCATTCTTAAATAATTATTCGTCTTTAATATTTTCCATAGCCTTGCGTATCTTCTTTTTGTTCATTTTTATTATAATAACAATTATTCAGTTCATCTTCTTATTTCAGTTGTTTGCTTCATAATGTCACATAGTGTAGAAGTGTTGTATGTTTTATGGATGAAGATTCATTTTTCATGATATATGCACTCTTATTTTCTTTATTTTACTTCCATTAAATGTACATCACTTTCAGTTTTGTTTGTCAAATTTTGAACAATATACTAAATAAATATATGTATCCAAACACACACGCATGTATAAGTAAGCATTGCATTTATAAATAAATATGATACTTACACTGTCCCGCTGAAAGGCTCACCCACACTGCATTAAGATCATAGTGGGGACATGTTGGAACAAATAACGATGAATTGTTCATTCTCCGCTTACACCTTGTTCAGGCTCTGCCTGCAATAGAAAAGAAATTCATCTGTTACACATGTGTATTTGTAAGAATACATATAAAAATTTAGTGAGTATTTCATTCTTCAATAATTATTCGTCTTTAATATTTTCCATAGCCATGCGTATCTTCTTTGGTCTGATGTTTATTATAATAACAATTAATCAGTACCTCTCTTATTTCAGTTGTATAGTTCATAATGTCGCATAGTGTAGAAGTGCTGATTGCTGTAAGGATGACGCTTCATTTTTCTTGTTATATGCACTCTTATTTTCTGTATTTTACACCCATTAAATGTACATCACTTTCAGTTTTGTTTAAAAAATTTTGAACAATATACTAAATAAATATACGTATCCAAACACACACACACACGTATAAGTAAGCATCACATTTATAAATAAATATGATACTTACACTGTCCCACTAAAAGGCTCACCCACAGTGCTTGATGATCACACTGCGGCCAATCAGCACAAATAACTATGATTTATTCAGCCTCTGCTTATAACTTTTTCTGCCTCTGCCTGCAATAGAAAAGAAAATCATGTGTTATACATGTGTATTTGTAGGTATGCATATAAAAATTTAGTGAGTTTTTCAATCTTCAAAAATTATCGTCTTTAATATTTTATATAGCCATGCTTATCTTCTTTGTGTTCATTTTTATTATAATAACAATTAATAAGTTCCTCTTCTTATTTCAGTTGTTTTCTTCATAATGTCACATAGTGTAGAAGTGTTGTAGGTTATACAGGTGACGATTCATTTTTCTTGTTATATGCACTCTTATTTTCTTTATTTTACTTCCATTAAATGTACATCACTTTCAGTTTTGTTTATCAAATTTTTAAAAATATACTAAATAAATATATGTATCCAAACACACACACATGTATAAGTAAGCATCACATTTATTAATAAATATGATACTTACACTGTCCCACTGAAAGGCTCACCCACACTGCTTGAAGATCATACTGGGGCCATGTTGGAACAAATAACGATGAATTGTACAGCCTCCGCTTACACCTCGCTCAGGCTATGCCTACAATATAAAAGAAAATCATCTGTTACACATGTGTATTTGTAAGTATACATATAAATATTTAGTGAGTATTTCATTCTTCAATAATTATTCGTCTTTAATTTTTTCCATAGCCATGCATATCTTCTTTGGTCTCATTTTTATTATAATAACAATTAATCAGTACCTCTTCTTATTTCAGTTGTATACTTCACAATGTCTCATAGTGTAGATGTGCTGAATTCTGTAAGGATGACGATTCATTTTTCTTGTTATATGCACTCTTATTTTCTTTATTTTAATTCCATTAAATGTACATCACTTTCAGTTTTGTTTATCAAATTTTGAACAATATACTAAATAAATATACGTATCCAAACACACACACATGTATAAGTTAGCATCACATTTATTAATAAATATGATACTTACACTGTCCCACTTGAAGGCTCACCCACACTGCTTGAAGATCATACTGGGGCCATGTTGGAACAAATAACGATGAATTGTTCAGCCTCCGCTTACACCTCGCTCAGGCTATGCCTACAATATAAAAGAAAATCATCTGTTACACATGTGTATTTGTAAGTATACATATAAATATTTAGTGAGTATTTCATTCTTCAATAATTATTCGTCTTTAATTTTTTCCATACCCATGCATATCTTCTTTGGTCTCATTTTTATTATAATAACAATTAATCAGTTCCTCTTCTTATTTCAGTTGTTTGCTTCATAATGTCACATAGTGTAGAAGTGTTGTATGTTATATGGGTGACGATTCATTTTTCATGATATATGCACTCTTATTTTCTTTATTTTACTTCCATTAAATGTACATCACTTTCAGTTTTGTTTATCAAATTTTGAACAATATACTAAATAAATATATGTATCCAAACACACACACATGTATAAGTAAGCATTGCATTTATAAATAAATATGATACTTACACTATCCCACTGAAAGGCTCAGCCACACTGTATGAAGATCACACTGGGGACATGTTGGAACAAATAACGATGAATTGTTCATCCTCCGCTTACAGCTCGCTCAGGCTCTGCCTGCAATAGAAAAGAAAATCATCTTTTACACATGTTTATTTGTTAGTATACGTATAAATATTTAGTGAGTATTTCATTCTTAAATAATTATTCGTCTTTAATATTTTCCATAGCCTTGCGTATCTTCTTTTTGTTCATTTTTATTATAATAACAATTATTCAGTTCATCTTCTTATTTCAATTGTTTGCTTCATAATGTCACATAGTGTAGAAGTGTTGTATGTTTTATGGATGAAGATTCATTTTTCATGATATATGCACTCTTATTTTCTTTATTTTACTTCCATTAAATGTACATCACTTTCAGTTTTGTTTGTCAAATTTTGAACAATATACTAAATAAATATATGTATCCAAACACACACACATATAAAAGTAAGCATCACATTTATAAATAAATATGATACTTACACTGTCCCACTGAAAGGCTCACCCACACTGCTTGAAGATCATACTGGGGCCATGTTGGAACAAATAATGATGAATTGTTCAGCCTCCGTTTACACCTCGCTCAGGCTATGCCTACAATATAAAAGAAAATCATCTGTTACACATGTGTATTTGTAAGTATACATATAAATATTTAGTGAGTATTTCATTCTTCAATAATTATTCGTCTTTAATTTTTTCCATAGCCATGCATATCTTCTTTGGTCTCATTTTTATTATAATAACAATTAATCAGTACCTCTTCTTATTTCAGTTGTATACTTCACAATGTCTCATAGTGTAGATGTGCTGAATTCTGTAAGGATGACGATTCATTTTTCTTGTTATATGCACTCTTATTTTCTTTATTTTAATTCCATTAAATGTACATCACTTTCAGTTTTGTTTATCAAATTTTGAACAATATACTAAATAAATATACGTATCCAAACACACACACATGTATAAGTAAGCATCACATTTATTAATAAATATGATACTTACACTGTCCCACTTGAAGGCTCACCCACACTGCTTGAAGATCATACTGGGGCCATGTTGGAACAAATAACGATGAATTGTTCAGCCTCCGCTTACACCTCGCTCAGGCTATGCCTACAATATAAAAGAAAATCATCTGTTACACATGTGTATTTGTAAGTATACATATAAATATTTAGTGAGTATTTCATTCTTCAATAATTATTCGTCTTTAATTTTTTCCATAGCCATGCATATCTTCTTTGGTCTCATTTTTATTATAATAACAATTAATCAGTACCTCTTCTTATTTCAGTTGTATACTTTACAATGTCTCATAGTGTAGACGTGCTGAATTCTGTAAGGATGACGATTCATTTTTCTTGTTATATGCACTCTTATTTTCTTTATTTTACTTCCATTAAATGTACATCACTTTCAGTTTTGTTTATCAAATTTTGAACAATATACTAAATAAATATATGTATCCAAACACACACACATGTATAAGTAAGCATTGCATTTATAAATAAATATGATTCTTACACTATCCCACTGAAAGGCTCAGCCACACTGTATGAAGATCACACTGGGGACATGTTGGAACAAATAACGATGAATTGTTCATCCTCCGCTTACAGCTCGCTCAGGCTCTGCCTGCAATAGAAAAGAAAATCATCTTTTACACATGTTTATTTGTTAGTATACGTATAAATATTTAGTGAGTATTTCATTCTTAAATAATTATTCGTCTTTAATATTTTCCATAGCCTTGCGTATCTTCTTTTTGTTCATTTTTATTATAATAACAATTATTCAGTTCATCTTCTTATTTCAGTTGTTTGCTTCATAATGTCACATAGTGTAGAAGTGTTGTATGTTTTATGGATGAAGATTCATTTTTCATGATATATGCACTCTTATTTTCTTTATTTTACTTCCATTAAATGTACATCACTTTCAGTTTTGTTTGTCAAATTTTGAACAATATACTAAATAAATATATGTATCCAAACACACACGCATGTATAAGTAAGCATTGCATTTATAAATAAATATGATACTTACACTGTCCCGCTGAAAGGCTCACCCACACTGCATTAAGATCATACTGGGGACATGTTGGAACAAATAACGATGAATTGTTCATCCTCCGCTTACACCTTGTTCAGGCTCTGCCTGCAATAGAAAAGAAATTCATCTGTTACACATGTGTATTTGTAAGAATACATATAAAAATTTAGTGAGTATTTCATTCTTCAATAATTATTCGTCTTTAATATTTTCCATAGCCATGCGTATCTTCTTTGGTCTGATGTTTATTATAATAACAATTAATCAGTACCTCTCTTATTTCAGTTGTATAGTTCATAATGTCGCATAGTGTAGAAGTGCTGAATGCTGTAAGGATGACGCTTCATTTTTCTTGTTATATGCACTCTTATTTTCTGTATTTTACACCCATTAAATGTACATCACTTTCAGTTTTGTTTAAAAAATTTTGAACAATATACTAAATAAATATACGTATCCAAACACACACACACACGTATAAGTAAGCATCACATTTATAAATAAATATGATACTTACACTGTCCCACTAAAAGGCTCACCCACAGTGCTTGATGATCACACTGCGGGCAATCAGCACAAATAACAATGATTTATTCAGCCTCTGCTTATAACTTTTTCTGCCTCTGCCTGCAATAGAAAAGAAAATCATGTGTTATACATGTGTATTTGTAGGTATGCATATAAAAATTTAGTGAGTTTTTCAATCTTCAAAAATTACTCGTCTTTAATATTTTATATAGCCATGCTTATCTTCTTTGTGTTCATTTTTATTATAATAACAATTAATAAGTTCCTCTTCTTATTTCAGTTGTTTTCTTCATAATGTCACATAGTGTAGAAGTGTTGTAGGTTATACAGATGACGATTCATTTTTCTTGTTATATGCACTCTTATTTTCTTTATTTTACTTCCATTAAATGTACATCACTTTCAGTTTTGTTTATCAAATTTTTAAAAATATACTAAATAAATATATGTATCCAAACACACACACATGTATAAGTAAGCATCACATTTATAAATAAATATGATACTTACACTGTCCCACTGAAAGGCTCACCCACACTGCTTGAAGATCATACTGGGGCCATGTTGGAACAAATAACGATGAATTGTTCAGCCTCCGCTTACACCTCGCTCAGGCTATGCCTACAATATAAAAGAAAATCATCTGTTACACATGTGTATTTGTAAGTATACATATAAATATTTAGTGAGTATTTCATTCTTCAATAATTATTCGTCTTTAATTTTTTCCATAGCCATGCATATCTTCTTTGGTCTCATTTTTATTATAATAACAATTAATCAGTACCTCTTCTTATTTCAGTTGTATACTTTACAATGTCTCATAGTGTAGACGTGCTGAATTCTGTAAGGATGACGATTCATTTTTCTTGTTATATGCACTCTTATTTTCTTTATTTTAATTCCATTAAATGTACATCACTTTCAGTTTTGTTTATCAAATTTTGAACAATATACTAAATAAATATACGTATCCACACACACACACATGTATAAGTAAGCATCACAGTTATTAATAAATATGATACTTACACTGTCCCACTTGACGGCTCACCCACACTGCTTGAAGATCATACTGGGGCCATGTTGGAACAAATAACGATGAATTGTTCAGCCTCCGCTTACACCTCGCTCAGGCTATGCCTACAATATAAAAGAAAATCATCTGTTACACATGTGTATTTGTAAGTATACATATAAATATTTAGTGAGTATTTCATTCTTCAATAATTATTCGCCTTTAATATTTTATATAGCCATGCTTATCTTCTTTGTGTTCATTTTTATTATAAAATCAATTAATCAGTTCCTCTTCTTATTTCAGTTGTTTGCTTCATAATGTCACATAGTGTAGAAGTGTTGTATGTTATATGGGTGACGATTCATTTTTCATGATATATGCACTCTTATTTTCTTTATTTTACTTCCATTAAATGTACATCACTTTCAGTTTTGTTTATCAAATTTTGAACAATATACTAAATAAATATATGTATCCAAACACACACACATGTATAAGTAAGCATTGCATTTATAAATAAATATGATACTTACACTATCCCACTGAAAGGCTCAGCCACACTGTATGAAGATCACACTGGGGACATGTTGGAACAAATAACGATGAATTGTTCATCCTCCGCTTACAGCTCGCTCAGGCTCTGCCTGCAATAGAAAAGAAAATCATCTTTTACACATGTTTATTTGTTAGTATACGTATAAATATTTAGTGAGTATTTCATTCTTAAATAATTATTCGTCTTTAATATTTTCCATAGCCTTGCGTATCTTCTTTTTGTTCATTTTTATTATAATAACAATTATTCAGTTCATCTTCTTATTTCAGTTGTTTGCTTCATAATGTCACATAGTGTAGAAGTGTTGTATGTTTTATGGATAAAGATTCATTTTTCATGATATATGCACTCTTATTTTCTTTATTTTACTTCCATTAAATGTAAATCACTTTCAGTTTTGTTTGTCAAATTTTGAACAATATACTAAATAAATATATGTATCCAAACACACACACATGTAAAAGTAAGCATCACATTTATAAATAAATATGATACTTACACTGTCCCACTGAAAGGCTCACCCACACTGCATGAAGATCATACTGGGGCCATGTTGGAACAAATAATGATGAATTGTTCAGCCTCCGCTTACACCTCGCTCAGGCTATGCCTACAATATAAAAGAAAATCATCTGTTACACATGTGTATTTGTAAGTATACATATAAATATTTAGTGAGTATTTCATTCTTCAATAATTATTCGTCTTTAATTTTTTCCATAGCCATGCATATCTTCTTTGGTCTCATTTTTATTATAATAACAATTAATCAGTACCTCTTCTTATTTCAGTTGTATACTTTACAATGTCTCATAGTGTAGACGTGCTGAATTCTGTAAGGATGACGATTCATTTTTCTTGTTATATGCACTCTTATTTTCTTTATTTTACTTCCATTAAATGTACATCACTTTCAGTTTTGTTTATCAAATTTTGAACAATATACTAAATAAATATATGTATCCAAACACACACACATGTATAAGTAAGCATTGCATTTATAAATAAATATGATACTTACACTATCCCACTGAAAGGCTCAGCCACACTGTATGAAGATCACACTGGGGACATGTTGGAACAAATAACGATGAATTGTTCATCCTCCGCTTACAGCTCGCTCAGGCTCTGCCTGCAATAGAAAAGAAAATCATCTTTTACACATGTTTATTTGTTAGTATACGTATAAATATTTAGGGAGTATTTCATTCTTAAATAATTATTCGTCTTTAATATTTTCCATAGCCTTGCGTATCTTCTTTTTGTTCATTTTTATTATAATAACAATTATTCAGTTCATCTTCTTATTTCAGTTGTTTGCTTCATAATGTCACATAGTGTAGAAGTGTTGTATGTTTTATGGATGAAGATTCATTTTTCATGATATATGCACTCTTATTTTCTTTATTTTACTTCCATTAAATGTACATCACTTTCAGTTTTGTTTGTCAAATTTTGAACAATATACTAAATAAATATATGTATCCAAACACACACGCATGTATAAGTAAGCATTGCATTTATAAATAAATATGATACTTACACTGTCCCGCTGAAAGGCTCACCCACACTGCATTAAGATCATAGTGGGGACATGTTGGAACAAATAACGATGAATTGTTCATTCTCCGCTTACACCTTGTTCAGGCTCTGCCTGCAATAGAAAAGAAATTCATCTGTTACACATGTGTATTTGTAAGAATACATATAAAAATTTAGTGAGTATTTCATTCTTCAATAATTATTCGTCTTTAATATTTTCCATAGCCATGCGTATCTTCTTTGGTCTGATGTTTATTATAATAACAATTAATCAGTACCTCTCTTATTTCAGTTGTATAGTTCATAATGTCGCATAGTGTAGAAGTGCTGATTGCTGTAAGGATGACGCTTCATTTTTCTTGTTATATGCACTCTTATTTTCTGTATTTTACACCCATTAAATGTACATCACTTTCAGTTTTGTTTAAAAAATTTTGAACAATATACTAAATAAATATACGTATCCAAACACACACACACACGTATAAGTAAGCATCACATTTATAAATAAATATGATACTTACACTGTCCCACTAAAAGGCTCACCCACAGTGCTTGATGATCACACTGCGGCCAATCAGCACAAATAACTATGATTTATTCAGCCTCTGCTTATAACTTTTTCTGCCTCTGCCTGCAATAGAAAAGAAAATCATGTGTTATACATGTGTATTTGTAGGTATGCATATAAAAATTTAGTGAGTTTTTCAATCTTCAAAAATTATCGTCTTTAATATTTTATATAGCCATGCTTATCTTCTTTGTGTTCATTTTTATTATAATAACAATTAATAAGTTCCTCTTCTTATTTCAGTTGTTTTCTTCATAATGTCACATAGTGTAGAAGTGTTGTAGGTTATACAGGTGACGATTCATTTTTCTTGTTATATGCACTCTTATTTTCTTTATTTTAATTCCATTAAATGTACATCACTTTCAGTTTTGTTTATCAAATTTTGAACAATATACTAAATAAATATACGTATCCAAACACACACACATGTATAAGTAAGCATCACATTTATTAATAAATATGATACTTACACTGTCCCACTTGAAGGCTCACCCACACTGCTTGAAGATCATACTGGGGCCATGTTGGAACAAATAACGATGAATTGTTCAGCCTCCGCTTACACCTCGCTCAGGCTATGCCTACAATATAAAAGAAAATCATCTGTTACACATGTGTATTTGTAAGTATACATATAAATATTTAGTGAGTATTTCATTCTTCAATAATTATTCGTCTTTAATTTTTTCCATACCCATGCATATCTTCTTTGGTCTCATTTTTATTATAATAACAATTAATCAGTTCCTCTTCTTATTTCAGTTGTTTGCTTCATAATGTCACATAGTGTAGAAGTGTTGTATGTTATATGGGTGACGATTCATTTTTCATGATATATGCACTCTTATTTTCTTTATTTTACTTCCATTAAATGTACATCACTTTCAGTTTTGTTTATCAAATTTTGAACAATATACTAAATAAATATATGTATCCAAACACACACACATGTATAAGTAAGCATTGCATTTATAAATAAATATGATACTTACACTATCCCACTGAAAGGCTCAGCCACACTGTATGAAGATCACACTGGGGACATGTTGGAACAAATAACGATGAATTGTTCATCCCCCGCTTACAGCTCGCTCAGGCTCTGCCTGCAATAGAAAAGAAAATCATCTTTTACACATGTTTATTTGTTAGTATACGTATAAATATTTAGTGAGTATTTCATTCTTAAATAATTATTCGTCTTTAATATTTTCCATAGCCTTGCGTATCTTCTTTTTGTTCATTTTTATTATAATAACAATTATTCAGTTCATCTTCTTATTTCAGTTGTTTGCTTCATAATGTCACATAGTGTAGAAGTGTTGTATGTTTTATGGATAAAGATTCATTTTTCATGATATATGCACTCTTATTTTCTTTATTTTACTTCCATTAAATGTACATCACTTTCAGTTTTGTTTGTCAAATTTTGAACAATATACTAAATAAATATATGTATCCAAACACACACACATGTAAAAGTAAGCATCACATTTATAAATAAATATGATACTTACACTGTCCCACTGAAAGGCTCACCCACACTGCTTGAAGATCATACTGGGGCCATGTTGGAACAAATAATGATGAATTGTTCAGCCTCCGCTTACACCTCGCTCAGGCTATGCCTACAATATAAAAGAAAATCATCTGTTACACATGTGTATTTGTAAGTATACATATAAATATTTAGTGAGTATTTCATTCTTCAATAATTATTCGTCTTTAATTTTTTCCATACCTATGCATATCTTCTTTGGTCTCATTTTTATTATAATAACAATTAATCAGTACCTCTTCTTATTTCAGTTGTATACTTCACCATGTCTCATAGTGTAGATGTGCTGAATTCTGTAAGGATGACGATTCATTTTTCTTGTTATATGCACTCTTATTTTCTTTATTTTAATTCCATTAAATGTACATCACTTTCAGTTTTGTTTATCAAATTTTGAACAATATACTAAATAAATATACGTATCCAAACACACACACATGTATAAGTAAGCATCACATTTATTAATAAATATGATACTTACACTGTCCCACTTGAAGGCTCACCCACACTGCTTGAAGATCATACTGGGGCCATGTTGGAACAAATAACGATGAATTGTTCAGCCTCCGCTTACACCTCGCTCAGGCTATGCCTACAATATAAAAGAAAATCATCTGTTACACATGTGTATTTGTAAGTATACATATAAATATTTAGTGAGTATTTCATTCTTCAATAATTATTCGTCTTTAATTTTTTCCATAGCCATGCATATCTTCTTTGGTCTCATTTTTATTATAATAACAATTAATCAGTACCTCTTCTTATTTCAGTTGTATACTTTACAATGTCTCATAGTGTAGACGTGCTGAATTCTGTAAGGATGACGATTCATTTTTCTTGTTATATGCACTCTTATTTTCTTTATTTTACTTCCATTAAATGTACATCACTTTCAGTTTTGTTTATCAAATTTTGAACAATATACTAAATAAATATATGTATCCAAACACACACACATGTATAAGTAAGCATTGCATTTATAAATAAATATGATACTTACACTATCCCACTGAAAGGCTCAGCCAAACTGTATGAAGATCACACTGGGGACATGTTGGAACAAATAACGATGAATTGTTCATCCTCCGCTTACAGCTCGCTCAGGCTCTGCCTGCAATAGAAAAGAAAATCATCTTTTACACATGTTTATTTGTTAGTATACGTATAAATATTTAGTGAGTATTTCATTCTTAAATAATTATTCGTCTTTAATATTTTCCATAGCCTTGCGTATCTTCTTTTTGTTCATTTTTATTATAATAACAATTATTCAGTTCATCTTCTTATTTCAATTGTTTGCTTCATAATGTCACATAGTGTAGAAGTGTTGTATGTTTTATGGATGAAGATTCATTTTTCATGATATATGCACTCTTATTTTCTTTATTTTACTTCCATTAAATGTACATCACTTTCAGTTTTGTTTGTCAAATTTTGAACAATATACTAAATAAATATATGTATCCAAACACACACACATATAAAAGTAAGCATCACATTTATAAATAAATATGATACTTACACTGTCCCACTGAAAGGCTCACCCACACTGCTTGAAGATCATACTGGGGCCATGTTGGAACAAATAATGATGAATTGTTCAGCCTCCGTTTACACCTCGCTCAGGCTATGCCTACAATATAAAAGAAAATCATCTGTTACACATGTGTATTTGTAAGTATACATATAAATATTTAGTGAGTATTTCATTCTTCAATAATTATTCGTCTTTAATTTTTTCCATAGCCATGCATATCTTCTTTGGTCTCATTTTTATTATAATAACAATTAATCAGTACCTCTTCTTATTTCAGTTGTATACTTCACAATGTCTCATAGTGTAGATGTGCTGAATTCTGTAAGGATGACGATTCATTTTTCTTGTTATATGCACTCTTATTTTCTTTATTTTAATTCCATTAAATGTACATCACTTTCAGTTTTGTTTATCAAATTTTGACCAATATACTAAATAAATATACGTATCCAAACACACACACATGTATAAGTAAGCATCACATTTATTAATAAATATGATACTTACACTGTCCCACTTGAAGGCTCACCCACACTGCTTGAAGATCATACTGGGGCCATGTTGGAACAAATAACGATGAATTGTTCAGCCTCCGCTTACACCTCGCTCAGGCTATGCCTACAATATAAAAGAAAATCATCTGTTACACATGTGTATTTGTAAGTATACATATAAATATTTAGTGAGTATTTCATTCTTCAATAATTATTCGTCTTTAATTTTTTCCATAGCCATGCATATCTTCTTTGGTCTCATTTTTATTATAATAACAATTAATCAGTACCTCTTCTTATTTCAGTTGTATACTTTACAATGTCTCATAGTGTAGACGTGCTGAATTCTGTAAGGATGACGATTCATTTTTCTTGTTATATGCACTCTTATTTTCTTTATTTTACTTCCATTAAATGTACATCACTTTCAGTTTTGTTTATCAAATTTTGAACAATATACTAAATAAATATATGTATCCAAACACACACACATGTATAAGTAAGCATTGCATTTATAAATAAATATGATACTTACACTATCCCACTGAAAGGCTCAGCCACACTGTATGAAGATCACACTGGGGACATGTTGGAACAAATAACGATGAATTGTTCATCCTCCGCTTACAGCTCGCTCAGGCTCTGCCTGCAATAGAAAAGAAAATCATCTTTTACACATGTTTATTTGTTAGTATACGTATAAATATTTAGTGAGTATTTCATTCTTAAATAATTATTCGTCTTTAATATTTTCCATAGCCTTGCGTATCTTCTTTTTGTTCATTTTTATTATAATAACAATTATTCAGTTCATCTTCTTATTTCAGTTGTTTGCTTCATAATGTCACATAGTGTAGAAGTGTTGTATGTTTTATGGATGAAGATTCATTTTTCATGATATATGCACTCTTATTTTCTTTATTTTACTTCCATTAAATGTACATCACTTTCAGTTTTGTTTGTCAAATTTTGAACAATATACTAAATAAATATATGTATCCAAACACACACGCATGTATAAGTAAGC
Organism: Magicicada septendecula; assembly: GCA_034769895.1. Classification (NCBI taxonomy): domain Eukaryota; kingdom Metazoa; phylum Arthropoda; class Insecta; order Hemiptera; family Cicadidae; genus Magicicada; species Magicicada septendecula. The sequence goes on along the minus strand of CM068369.1, from coordinate 179,504,412 downwards.
ATTGCATTTATAAATAAATATGATACTTACACTGTCCCGCTGAAAGGCTCACCCACACTGCATTAAGATCATACTGGGGACATGTTGGAACAAATAACGATGAATTGTTCATCCTCCGCTTACACCTTGTTCAGGCTCTGCCTGCAATAGAAAAGAAATTCATCTGTTACACATGTGTATTTGTAAGAATACATATAAAAATTTAGTGAGTATTTCATTCTTCAATAATTATTCGTCTTTAATATTTTCCATACCCATGCGTATCTTCTTTGGTCTGATGTTTATTATAATAACAATTAATCAGTACCTCTCTTATTTCAGTTGTATAGTTCATAATGTCGCATAGTGTAGAAGTGCTGAATGCTGTAAGGATGACGCTTCATTTTTCTTGTTATATGCACTCTTATTTTCTGTATTTTACACCCATTAAATGTACATCACTTTCAGTTTCGTTTAAAAAATTTTGAACAATATACTAAATAAATATACGTATCCAAACACACACACACACGTATAAGTAAGCATCACATTTATAAATAAATATGATACTTACACTGTCCCACTAAAAGGCTCACCCACAGTGCTTGATGATCACACTGCGGCCAATCAGCACAAATAACTATGATTTATTCAGCCTCTGCTTATAACTTTTTTTGCCTCTGCCTGCAATAGAAAAGAAAATCATGTGTTATACATGTGTATTTGTAGGTATGCATATAAAAATTTAGTGAGTTTTTCAATCTTCAAAAATTATCGTCTTTAATATTTTATATAGCCATGCTTATCTTCTTTGTGTTCATTTTTATTATAATAACAATTAATAAGTTCCTCTTCTTATTTCAGTTGTTTTCTTCATAATGTCACATAGTGTAGAAGTGTTGTAGGTTATACAGGTGACGATTCATTTTTCTTGTTATATGCACTCTTATTTTCTTTATTTTACTTCCATTAAATGTACATCACTTTCAGTTTTGTTTATCAAATTTTTAAAAATATACTAAATAAATATATGTATCCAAACACACACACATGTATAAGTAAGCATCACATTTATTAATAAATATGATACTTACACTGTCCCACTGAAAGGCTCACCCACACTGCTTGAAGATCATACTGGGGCCATGTTGGAACAAATAACGATGAATTGTACAGCCTCCGCTTACACCTCGCTCAGGCTATGCCTACAATATAAAAGAAAATCATCTGTTACACATGTGTATTTGTAAGTATACATATAAATATTTAGTGAGTATTTCATTCTTCAATAATTATTCGTCTTTAATTTTTTCCATAGCCATGCATATCTTCTTTGGTCTCATTTTTATTATAATAACAATTAATCAGTACCTCTTCTTATTTCAGTTGTATACTTTACAATGTCTCATAGTGTAGACGTGCTGAATTCTGTAAGGATGACGATTCATTTTTCTTGTTATATGCACTCTTATTTTCTTTATTTTACTTCCATTAAATGTACATCACTTTCAGTTTTGTTTATCAAATTTTGAACAATATACTAAATAAATATATGTATCCAAACACACACACATGTATAAGTAAGCATTGCATTTATAAATAAATATGATACTTACACTATCCCACTGAAAGGCTCAGCCACACTGTATGAAGATCACACTGGGGACATGTTGGAACAAATAACGATGAATTGTTCATCCTCCGCTTACAGCTCGCTCAGGCTCTGCCTGCAATAGAAAAGAAAATCATCTTTTACACATGTTTATTTGTTAGTATACGTATAAATATTTAGTGAGTATTTCATTCTTCAATAATTATTCGTCTTTAATATTTTCCATAGCCTTGCGTATCTTCTTTTTGTTCATTTTTATTATAATAACAATTATTCAGTTCATCTTCTTATTTCAGTTGTTTGCTTCATAATGTCACATAGTGTAGAAGTGTTGTATGTTTTATGGATGAAGATTCATTTTTCATGATATATGCACTCTTATTTTCTTTATTTTACTTCCATTAAATGTACATCACTTTCAGTTTTGTTTGTCAAATTTTGAACAATATACTAAATAAATATATGTATCCAAACACACACGCATGTATAAGTAAGCATTGCATTTATAAATAAATATGATACTTACACTGTCCCGCTGAAAGGCTCACCCACACTGCATTAAGATCATACTGGGGACATGTTGGAACAAATAACGATGAATTGTTCATCCTCCGCTTACACCTTGTTCAGGCTCTGCCTGCAATAGAAAAGAAATTCATCTGTTACACATGTGTATTTGTAAGAATACATATAAAAATTTAGTGAGTATTTCATTCTTCAATAATTATTCGTCTTTAATATTTTCCATAGCCATGCGTATCTTCTTTGGTCTGATGTTTATTATAATAACAATTAATCAGTACCTCTCTTATTTCAGTTGTATAGTTCATAATGTCGCATAGTGTAGAAGTGCTGAATGCTGTAAGGATGACGCTTCATTTTTCTTGTTATATGCACTCTTATTTTCTGTATTTTACACCCATTAAATGTACATCACTTTCAGTTTTGTTTAAAAAATGTTGAACAATATACTAAATAAATATACGTATCCAAACACACACACACACGTATAAGTAAGCATCACATTTATAAATAAATATGATACTTACACTGTCCCACTAAAAGGCTCACCCACAGTGCTTGATGATCACACTGCGGCCAATCAGCACAAATAACAATGATTTATTCAGCCTCTGCTTATAACTTTTTCTGCCTCTGCCTGCAATAGAAAAGAAAATCATGTGTTATACATGTGTATTTGTAGGTATGCATATAAAAATTTAGTGAGTTTTTCAATCTTCAAAAATTACTCGTCTTTAATATTTTATATAGCCATGCTTATCTTCTTTGTGTTCATTTTTATTATAATAACAATTAATAAGTTCCTCTTCTTATTTCAGTTGTTTTCTTCATAATGTCACATAGTGTAGAAGTGTTGTAGGTTATACAGATGACGATTCATTTTTCTTGTTATATGCACTCTTATTTTCTTTATTTTACTTCCATTAAATGTACATCACTTTCAGTTTTGTTTATCAAATTTTTAAAAATATACTAAATAAATATATGTATCCAAACACACACACATGTATAAGTAAGCATCACATTTATAAATAAATATGATACTTACACTGTCCCACTGAAAGGCTCACCCACACTGCTTGAAGATCATACTGGGGCCATGTTGGAACAAATAACGATGAATTGTTCAGCCTCCGCTTACACCTCGCTCAGGCTATGCCTACAATATAAAAGAAAATCATCTGTTACACATGTGTATTTGTAAGTATACATATAAATATTTAGTGAGTATTTCATTCTTCAATAATTATTCGTCTTTAATTTTTTCCATAGCCATGCATATCTTCTTTGGTCTCATTTTTATTATAATAACAATTAATCAGTACCTCTTCTTATTTCAGTTGTATACTTCACAATGTCTCATAGTGTAGATGTGCTGAATTCTGTAAGGATGACGATTCATTTTTCTTGTTATATGCACTCTTATTTTCTTTATTTTAATTCCATTAAATGTACATCACTTTCAGTTTTGTTTATCAAATTTTGAACAATATACTAAATAAATATACGTATCCAAACACACACACATGTATAAGTAAGCATCACATTTATTAATAAATATGATACTTACACTGTCCCACTTGAAGGCTCACCCACACTGCTTGAAGATCATACTGGGGCCATGTTGGAACAAATAACGATGAATTGTTCAGCCTCCGCTTACACCTCGCTCAGGCTATGCCTACAATATAAAAGAAAATCATCTGTTACACATGTGTATTTGTAAGTATACATATAAATATTTAGTGAGTATTTCATTCTTCAATAATTATTCGTCTTTAATTTTTTCCATAGCCATGCATATCTTCTTTGGTCTCATTTTTATTATAATAACAATTAATCAGTACCTCTTCTTATTTCAGTTGTATACTTTACAATGTCTCATAGTGTAGACGTGCTGAATTCTGTAAGGATGACGATTCATTTTTCTTGTTATATGCACTCTTATTTTCTTTATTTTAATTCCATTAAATGTACATCACTTTCAGTTTTGTTTATCAAATTTTGAACAATATACTAAATAAATATACGTATCCACACACACACACATGTATAAGTAAGCATCACAGTTATTAATAAATATGATACTTACACTGTCCCACTTGAAGGCTCACCCACACTGCTTGAAGATCATACTGGGGCCATGTTGGAACAAATAACGATGAATTGTTCAGCCTCCGCTTACACCTCGCTCAGGCTATGCCTACAATATAAAAGAAAATCATCTGTTACACATGTGTATTTGTAAGTATACATATAAATATTTAGTGAGTATTTCATTCTTCAATAATTATTCGCCTTTAATATTTTATATAGCCATGCTTATCTTCTTTGTGTTCATTTTTATTATAAAATCAATTAATCAGTTCCTCTTCTTATTTCAGTTGTTTGCTTCATAATGTCACATAGTGTAGAAGTGTTGTATGTTATATGGGTGACGATTCATTTTTCATGATATATGCACTCTTATTTTCTTTATTTTACTTCCATTAAATGTACATCACTTTCAGTTTTGTTTATCAAATTTTGAACAATATACTAAATAAATATATGTATCCAAACACACACACATGTATAAGTAAGCATTGCATTTATAAATAAATATGATACTTACACTATCCCACTGAAAGGCTCAGCCACACTGTATGAAGATCACACTGGGGACATGTTGGAACAAATAACGATGAATTGTTCATCCTCCGCTTACAGCTCGCTCAGGCTCTGCCTGCAATAGAAAAGAAAATCATCTTTTACACATGTTTATTTGTTAGTATACGTATAAATATTTAGTGAGTATTTCATTCTTAAATAATTATTCGTCTTTAATATTTTCCATAGCCTTGCGTATCTTCTTTTTGTTCATTTTTATTATAATAACAATTATTCAGTTCATCTTCTTATTTCAGTTGTTTGCTTCATAATGTCACATAGTGTAGAAGTGTTGTATGTTTTATGGATAAAGATTCATTTTTCATGATATATGCACTCTTATTTTCTTTATTTTACTTCCATTAAATGTACATCACTTTCAGTTTTGTTTGTCAAATTTTGAACAATATACTAAATAAATATATGTATCCAAACACACACACATGTAAAAGTAAGCATCACATTTATAAATAAATATGATACTTACACTGTCCCACTGAAAGGCTCACCCACACTGCATGAAGATCATACTGGGGCCATGTTGGAACAAATAATGATGAATTGTTCAGCCTCCGCTTACACCTTGCTCAGGCTATGCCTACAATATAAAAGAAAATCATCTGTTACACATGTGTATTTGTAAGTATACATATAAATATTTAGTGAGTATTTCATTCTTCAATAATTATTCGTCTTTAATTTTTTCCATAGCCATGCATATCTTCTTTGGTCTCATTTTTATTATAATAACAATTAATCAGTACCTCTTCTTATTTCAGTTGTATACTTCACAATGTCTCATAGTGTAGATGTGCTGAATTCTGTAAGGATGACGATTCATTTTTCTTGTTATATGCACTCTTATTTTCTTTATTTTAATTCCATTAAATGTACATCACTTTCAGTTTTGTTTATCAAATTTTGAACAATATACTAAATAAATATACGTATCCAAACACACACACATGTATAAGTAAGCATCACATTTATTAATAAATATGATACTTACACTGTCCCACTTGAAGGCTCACCCACACTGCTTGAAGATCATACTGGGGCCATGTTGGAACAAATAACGATGAATTGTTCAGCCTCCGCTTACACCTCGCTCAGGCTATGCCTACAATATAAAAGAAAATCATCTGTTACACATGTGTATTTGTAAGTATACATATAAATATTTAGTGAGTATTTCATTCTTCAATAATTATTCGTCTTTAATTTTTTCCATAGCCATGCATATCTTCTTTGGTCTCATTTTTATTATAATAACAATTAATCAGTACCTCTTCTTATTTCAGTTGTATACTTTACAATGTCTCATAGTGTAGACGTGCTGAATTCTGTAAGGATGACGATTCATTTTTCTTGTTATATGCACTCTTATTTTCTTTATTTTACTTCCATTAAATGTACATCACTTTCAGTTTTGTTTATCAAATTTTGAACAATATACTAAATAAATATATGTATCCAAACACACACACATGTATAAGTAAGCATTGCATTTATAAATAAATATGATACTTACACTATCCCACTGAAAGGCTCAGCCACACTGTATGAAGATCACACTGGGGACATGTTGGAACAAATAACGATGAATTGTTCATCCTCCGCTTACAGCTCGCTCAGGCTCTGCCTGCAATAGAAAAGAAAATCATCTTTTACACATGTTTATTTGTTAGTATACGTATAAATATTTAGGGAGTATTTCATTCTTAAATAATTATTCGTCTTTAATATTTTCCATAGCCTTGCGTATCTTCTTTTTGTTTTTTTTTATTATAATAACAATTATTCAGTTCATCTTCTTATTTCAGTTGTTTGCTTCATAATGTCACATAGTGTAGAAGTGTTGTATGTTTTATGGATGAAGATTCATTTTTCATGATATATGCACTCTTATTTTCTTTATTTTACTTCCATTAAATGTACATCACTTTCAGTTTTGTTTGTCAAATTTTGAACAATATACTAAATAAATATATGTATCCAAACACACACGCATGTATAAGTAAGCATTGCATTTATAAATAAATATGATACTTACACTGTCCCGCTGAAAGGCTCACCCACACTGCATTAAGATCATACTGGGGACATGTTGGAACAAATAACGATGAATTGTTCATCCTCCGCTTACACCTTGTTCAAGCTCTGCCTGCAATAGAAAAGAAATTCATCTGTTACACATGTGTATTTGTAAGAATACATATAAAAATTTAGTGAGTATTTCATTCTTCAATAATTATTCGTCTTTAATATTTTCCATAGCCATGCGTATCTTCTTTGGTCTGATGTTTATTATAATAACAATTAATCAGTACCTCTCTTATTTCAGTTGTATAGTTCATAATGTCGCATAGTGTAGAAGTGCTGAATGCTGTAAGGATGACGCTTCATTTTTCTTGTTATATGCACTCTTATTTTCTGTATTTTACACCCATTAAATGTACATCACTTTCAGTTTTGTTTAAAAAATTTTGAACAATATACTAAATAAATCTACGTATCCAAACACACACACACACGTATAAGTAAGCATCACATTTATAAATAAATATGATACTTACACTGTCCCACTAAAAGGCTCACCCACAGTGCTTGATGATCACACTGCGGCCAATCAGCACAAATAACTATGATTTATTCAGCCTCTGCTTATAACTTTTTCTGCCTCTGCCTGCAATAGAAAAGAAAATCATGTGTTATACATGTGTATTTGTAGGTATGCATATAAAAATTTAGTGAGTTTTTCAATCTTCAAAAATTACTCGTCTTTAATATTTTATATAGCCATGCTTATCTTCTTTGTGTTCATTTTTATTATAATAACAATTAATAAGTTCCTCTTCTTATTTCAGTTGTTTTCTTCATAATGTCACATAGTGTAGAAGTGTTGTAGGTTATACAGATGACGATTCATTTTTCTTGTTATATGCACTCTTATTTTCTTTATTTTACTTCCATTAAATGTACATCACTTTCAGTTTTGTTTATCAAATTTTTAAAAATATACTAAATAAATATATGTATCCAAACACACACACATGTATAAGTAAGCATCACATTTATTAATAAATATGATACTTACACTGTCCCACTGAAAGGCTCACCCACACTGCTTGAAGATCATACTGGGGCCATGTTGGAACAAATAACGATGAATTGTTCAGCCTCCGCTTACACCTCGCTCAGGCTATGCCTACAATATAAAAGAAAATCATCTGTTACACATGTGTATTTGTAAGTATACATATAAATATTTAGTGAGTATTTCATTCTTCAATAATTATTCGTCTTTAATTTTTTCCATAGCCATGCATATCTTCTTTGGTCTCATTTTTATTATAATAACAATTAATCAGTACCTCTTCTTATTTCAGTTGTATACTTTACAATGTCTCATAGTGTAGACGTGCTGAATTCTGTAAGGATGACGATTCATTTTTCTTGTTATATGCACTCTTATTTTCTTTATTTTAATTCCATTAAATGTACATCACTTTCAGTTTTGTTTATCAAATTTTGAACAATATACTAAATAAATATACGTATCCACACACACACACACATGTATAAGTAAGCATCACAGTTATTAATAAATATGATACTTACACTGTCCCACTTGAAGGCTCACCCACACTGCTTGAAGATCATACTGGGGCCATGTTGGAACAAATAACGATCAATTGTTCAGCCTCCGCTTACACCTCGCTCAGGCTATGCCTACAATATAAAAGAAAATCATCTGTTACACATGTGTATTTGTAAGTATACATATAAATATTTAGTGAGTATTTCATTCTTCAATAATTATTCGCCTTTAATATTTTATATAGCCATGCTTATCTTCTTTGTGTTCATTTTTATTATAAAATCAATTAATCAGTTCCTCTTCTTATTTCAGTTGTTTGCTTCATAATGTCACATAGTGTATAAGTGTTGTATGTTATATGGGTGACGATTCATTTTTCATGATATATGCACTCTTATTTTCTTTATTTTACTTCCATTAAATGTACATCACTTTCAGTTTTGTTTATCAAATTTTGAACAATATACTAAATAAATATATGTATCCAAACACACACACATGTATAAGTAAGCATTGCATTTATAAATAAATATGATACTTACACTATCCCACTGAAAGGCTCAGCCACACTGTATGAAGATCACACTGGGGACATGTTGGAACAAATAACGATGAATTGTTCATCCTCCGCTTACAGCTCGCTCAGGCTCTGCCTGCAATAGAAAAGAAAATCATCTTTTACACATGTTTATTTGTTAGTATACGTATAAACATTTAGTGAGTATTTCATTCTTAAATAATTATTCGTCTTTAATATTTTCCATAGCCTTGCGTATCTTCTTTTTGTTCATTTTTATTATAATAACAATTATTCAGTTCATCTTCTTATTTCAGTTGTTTGCTTCATAATGTCACATAGTGTAGAAGTGTTGTATGTTTTATGGATGAAGATTCATTTTTCATGATATATGCACTCTTATTTTCTTTATTTTACTTCCATTAAATGTACATCACTTTCAGTTTTGTTTATCAAATTTTGAACAATATACTAAATAAATATACGTATCCACACACACACACATGTATAAGTAAGCATTGCATTTATAAATAAATATGATACTTACACTATCCCACTGAAAGGCTCACCCACACTGCATTAAGATCATACTGGGGACATGTTGGAACAAATAACGATGAATTGTTCAGCTTCCGGCTACACCTCGTTCAGGCTCTGCCTGCAATAGAAAAGAAAATCTTCTGTTACACATGTGTATTTGTATGAATACATATAAAAATTTAGTGAGTATTTCATTCTTCAATAATTATTCGTCTTTAATATTTTCCATAGCCTTGCGTATCTTCTTTGTGTTCATTTTTATTATAATAACAATTATTCAGTTCATCTTCTTATTTCAGTTGTATGCTTCATAATGTCACATAGTGTAGACGTGTTGTATGTTATACGGATGACGATTAATTTTTTTGTGTTATATACACTCTTATTTTCTTTATTTTAATTCCATTAAATGTACATCACTTTCAGTTTTGTTTATCAAATTTTGAACAATATACTAAATAAATATACGTATCCAAACACACACACATGTATAAGTAAGCATCACATTTATTAATAAATATGATACTTACACTGTCCCACTTGAAGGCTCACCCACACTGCTTGAAGATCATACTGGGGCCATGTTGGAACAAATAACGATGAATTGTTCAGCCTCCGCTTACACCTCGCTCAGGCTATGCCTACAATATAAAAGAAAATCATCTGTTACACATGTGTATTTGTAAGTATACATATAAATATTTAGTGAGTATTTCATTCTTCAATAATTATTCGTCTTTAATTTTTTCCATAGCCATGCATATCTTCTTTGGTCTCATTTTTATTATAATAACAATTAATCAGTACCTCTTCTTATTTCAGTTGTATACTTTACAATGTCTCATAGTGTAGACGTGCTGAATTCTGTAAGGATGACGATTCATTTTTCTTGTTATATGCACTCTTATTTTCTTTATTTTACTTCCATTAAATGTACATCACTTTCAGTTTTGTTTATCAAATTTTGAACAATATACTAAATAAATATATGTATCCAAACACACACACATGTATAAGTAAGCATTGCATTTATAAATAAATATGATACTTACACTATCCCACTGAAAGGCTCAGCCACACTGTATGAAGATCACACTGGGGACATGTTGGAACAAATAACGATGAATTGTTCATCCTCCGCTTACAGCTCGCTCAGGCTCTGCCTGCAATAGAAAAGAAAATCATCTTTTACACATGTTTATTTGTTAGTATACGTATAAATATTTAGGGAGTATTTCATTCTTAAATAATTATTCGTCTTTAATATTTTCCATAGCCTTGCGTATCTTCTTTTTGTTTTTTTTTATTATAATAACAATTATTCAGTTCATCTTCTTATTTCAGTTGTTTGCTTCATAATGTCACATAGTGTAGAAGTGTTGTATGTTTTATGGATGAAGATTCATTTTTCATGATATATGCACTCTTATTTTCTTATTTTACTTCCATTAAATGTACATCACTTTCAGTTTTGTTTGTCAAATTTTGAACAATATACTAAATAAATATATGTATCCAAACACACACGCATGTATAAGTAAGCATTGCATTTATAAATAAATATGATACTTACACTGTCCCGCTGAAAGGCTCACCCACACTGCATTAAGATCATACTGGGGACATGTTGGAACAAATAACGATGAATTGTTCATCCTCCGCTTACACCTTGTTCAAGCTCTGCCTGCAATAGAAAAGAAATTCATCTGTTACACATGTGTATTTGTAAGAATACATATAAAAATTTAGTGAGTATTTCATTCTTCAATAATTATTCGTCTTTAATATTTTCCATAGCCATGCGTATCTTCTTTGGTCTGATGTTTATTATAATAACAATTAATCAGTACCTCTCTTATTTCAGTTGTATAGTTCATAATGTCGCATAGTGTAGAAGTGCTGAATGCTGTAAGGATGACGCTTCATTTTTCTTGTTATATGCACTCTTATTTTCTGTATTTTACACCCATTAAATGTACATCACTTTCAGTTTTGTTTAAAAAATTTTGAACAATATACTAAATAAATCTACGTATCCAAACACACACACACACGTATAAGTAAGCATCACATTTATAAATAAATATGATACTTACACTGTCCCACTAAAAGGCTCACCCACAGTGCTTGATGATCACACTGCGGCCAATCAGCACAAATAACTATGATTTATTCAGCCTCTGCTTATAACTTTTTCTGCCTCTGCCTGCAATAGAAAAGAAAATCATGTGTTATACATGTGTATTTGTAGGTATGCATATAAAAATTTAGTGAGTTTTTCAATCTTCAAAAATTACTCGTCTTTAATATTTTATATAGCCATGCTTATCTTCTTTGTGTTCATTTTTATTATAATAACAATTAATAAGTTCCTCTTCTTATTTCAGTTGTTTTCTTCATAATGTCACATAGTGTAGAAGTGTTGTAGGTTATACAGATGACGATTCATTTTTCTTGTTATATGCACTCTTATTTTCTTTATTTTACTTCCATTAAATGTACATCACTTTCAGTTTTGTTTATCAAATTTTTAAAAATATACTAAATAAATATATGTATCCAAACACACACACATGTATAAGTAAGCATCACATTTATAAATAAATATGATACTTACACTGTCCCACTGAAAGGCTCACCCACACTGCTTGAAGATCATACTGGGGCCATGTTGGAACAAATAACGATGAATTGTTCAGCCTCCGCTTACACCTCGCTCAGGCTATGCCTACAATATAAAAGAAAATCATCTGTTACACATGTGTATTTGTAAGTATACATATAAATATTTAGTGAGTATTTCATTCTTCAATAATTATTCGTCTTTAATTTTTTCCATAGCCATGCATATCTTCTTTGGTCTCATTTTTATTATAATAACAATTAATCAGTACCTCTTCTTATTTCAGTTGTATACTTTACAATGTCTCATAGTGTAGACGTGCTGAATTCTGTAAGGATGACGATTCATTTTTCTTGTTATATGCACTCTTATTTTCTTTATTTTAATTCCATTAAATGTACATCACTTTCAGTTTTGTTTATCAAATTTTGAACAATATACTAAATAAATATACGTATCCACACACACACACACATGTATAAGTAAGCATCACAGTTATTAATAAATATGATACTTACACTGTCCCACTTGAAGGCTCACCCACACTGCTTGAAGATCATACTGGGGCCATGTTGGAACAAATAACGATCAATTGTTCAGCCTCCGCTTACACCTCGCTCAGGCTATGCCTACAATATAAAAGAAAATCATCTGTTACACATGTGTATTTGTAAGTATACATATAAATATTTAGTGAGTATTTCATTCTTCAATAATTATTCGCCTTTAATATTTTATATAGCCATGCTTATCTTCTTTGTGTTCATTTTTATTATAAAATCAATTAATCAGTTCCTCTTCTTATTTCAGTTGTTTGCTTCATAATGTCACATAGTGTATAAGTGTTGTATGTTATATGGGTGACGATTCATTTTTCATGATATATGCACTCTTATTTTCTTTATTTTACTTCCATTAAATGTACATCACTTTCAGTTTTGTTTATCAAATTTTGAACAATATACTAAATAAATATATGTATCCAAACACACACACATGTATAAGTAAGCATTGCATTTATAAATAAATATGATACTTACACTATCCCACTGAAAGGCTCAGCCACACTGTATGAAGATCACACTGGGGACATGTTGGAACAAATAACGATGAATTGTTCATCCTCCGCTTACAGCTCGCTCAGGCTCTGCCTGCAATAGAAAAGAAAATCATCTTTTACACATGTTTATTTGTTAGTATACGTATAAACATTTAGTGAGTATTTCATTCTTAAATAATTATTCGTCTTTAATATTTTCCATAGCCTTGCGTATCTTCTTTTTGTTCATTTTTATTATAATAACAATTATTCAGTTCATCTTCTTATTTCAGTTGTTTGCTTCATAATGTCACATAGTGTAGAAGTGTTGTATGTTTTATGGATGAAGATTCATTTTTCATGATATATGCACTCTTATTTTCTTTATTTTACTTCCATTAAATGTACATCACTTTCAGTTTTGTTTGTCAAATTTTGAACAATATACTTAATAAATATATGTATCCAAACACACACGCATGTATAAGTAAGCATTGCATTTATAAATATATATGATACTTACACTGTCCCGCTGAAAGGCTCACCTACACTGCATTAAGATCATACTGGGGACATGTTGGAACAAATAACGATGAATTGTTCAGCTTCCGGCTACACCTCGTTCAGGCTCTGCCTGCAATAGAAAAGAAAATCTTCTGTTACACATGTGTATTTGTATGAATACATATAAAAATTTAGTGAGTATTTCATTCTTCAATAATTATTCGTCTTTAATATTTTCCATAGCCTTGCGTATCTTCTTTGTGTTCATTTTTATTATAATAACAATTATTCAGTTCATCTTCTTATTTCAGTTGTATGCTTCATAATGTCACATAGTGTAGACGTGTTGTATGTTATACGGATGACGATTAATTTTTTTGTGTTATATACACTCTTATTTTCTTTATTTTAATTCCATTAAATGTACATCACTTTCAGTTTTGTTTATCAAATTTTGAACAATATACTAAATAAATATATGTATCCAAACACACACACACACATGTACAAGGGTAAGTCAAAAAGTAAAGGCAAATTTTTTAAAAAGGAACTTTTTATTGTGAAAACAAGATGACAAGTAACATCATTTCTCTACATAATCTCCCTCAACTTCTATGCACTTGGTCCATCTCTTGACAAGCTTCGTAATTCCGTCCTGGAAGAAGATTTGTGGCATCGTGCACAGCCACTCGCGCACCGCCTCCACAGCCTCGTCATCCGACGAAAACTTGGATTCACGCAGGTGCTCCTTCATCGGACCAAAAAGGTGAAAATCACTTGGAGCTAGGTCAGGACTGTACGGCGGATGCTCCAGCAGCTCAAAACCAAGATCTTGAATCCACTGGATCGTTTTCCCCGCAGTATGAGGAAGGGCATTGTCCTGAAGCAAAAGCACATCTTTTGAAACTTTTCCTCGCCTCTTTGTTTTGATTTTGGGTTTCAGATCTCGCAGTAGCTCACAGTAGCTGTCACTATTCACTGTTTGACCTTTGGGAGTGTTATGAATTAGAAGTGGACCTTTCATATCCCAAAACACTGTCATCATCAACTTTCCTGCAGAAACTTGTCTTTTGAACTCTTTTGCTGTAGGCGAGGATGGACGTTTCCACACCATACTCTGCCGCTTACTGTGTGGTTCGAAGTGATGGACCCACGTCTCATCAACGGTTACTATGCGACTGAGAAACTCTTCTCCTTCCTCTTCTAAACGCCTTAAATGTGATTTCAAAATTTCCAAACGTTTCTGTTTGTGCTGGTCTGTCAGGCGATGTGGTACCCAACGAGCACACACTTTGCGATAATTTAGTGATTCGTGGATGATTGCAACTGCTGAACCGTGGCTAATGTTCAACGCATGTGCAATATCATCAATTTGGACACGACGATCATCATGAATCATTCGCTCAACTGTCTCGATGTTCTTGTCCGTCTTCGAAGTGGATGGCCTACCTGAACGCTCTTCATCGCAGATAGATACGCGACCATTTTTAAAGCGATTTATCCACTCATAAATTTTGCGTTCAATAAGACAGCTCTCACCGTACTGCTGCTGCATTCTGCGAATAATTCCGCAGGTTTAGTCCCTTCAGAGTGCAAAAAACGTACCACTCCCCTCATTTCTTCCTTGGTGCACACGGACAACGGGGCACTCATGATAAAATGCCCTGAAATCACTAAGAATGGAGCTGAGCACTGAAACAACACAGCTAAAGAACAAAAAAACTTTGACGTTATTATATGTTATTGTTCAGTCAGTGCTGCCATCCATTGCAGCAGGGAAAATAAAATT
This sequence comes from Magicicada septendecula, assembly GCA_034769895.1. NCBI lineage: Eukaryota > Metazoa > Arthropoda > Insecta > Hemiptera > Cicadidae > Magicicada > Magicicada septendecula. The sequence goes on along the minus strand of CM068369.1, from coordinate 179,489,037 downwards.
TGCCTTTACTTTTTGACTTACCCTGTATAAGTAAGCATCACATTTATAAATAAATATGATACTTACACTGTCCCACTGAAATGCTCACCCACACTGCATGAAGATCATACTGGGGACATGTTGGAACAAATAACGATGAATTGTTCATCCTCCGCTTACACCTTGTTCAGGCTCTGCCTGCAATAGAAAAGAAATTCATCTGTTACACATGTGTATTTGTAAGAATACATATAAAAATTTAGTGAGTATTTCATTCTTCAATAATTATTCGTCTTTAATATTTTCCATAGCCATGCGTATCTTCTTTGGTCTCATGTTTATTATAATAACAATTAATCAGTACCTCTCTTATTTCAGTTGTATAGTTCATAATGTCGCATAGTGTAGAAGTGCTGAATGCTGTAAGGATGACGCTTCATTTTTCTTGTTATATGCACTCTTATTTTCTGTATTTTATACCCATTAAATGTACATCACTTTCAGTTTTGTTTAAAAAATTTTGAACAATATACTAAATAAATATACGTATCCAAACACACACACACACGTATAAGTAAGCATCACATTTATAAATAAATATGATACTTACACTGTCCCACTAAAAGGCTCACCCACAGTGCTTGATGATCACACTGCGGCCAATCAGCACAAATAACTATGATTTATTCAGCCTCTGCTTATAACTTTTTCTGCCTCTGCCTGCAATAGAAAAGAAAATCATGTGTTATACATGTGTATTTGTAGGTATGCATATAAAAATTTAGTGAGTTTTTCAATCTTCAAAAATTACTCGTCTTTAATATTTTATATAGCCATGCTTATCTTCTTTGTGTTCATTTTTATTATAATAACAATTAATAAGTTCCTCTTCTTATTTCAGTTGTTTTCTTCATAATGTCACATAGTGTAGAAGTGTTGTAGGTTATACAGATGACGATTCATTTTTCTTGTTATATGCACTCTTATTTTCTTTATTTTACTTCCATTAAATGTACATCACTTTCAGTTTTGTTTATCAAATTTTTAAAAATATACTAAATAAATATATGTATCCAAACACACACACATGTATAAGTAAGCATCACATTTATAAATAAATATGATACTTACACTGTCCCACTGAAAGGCTCACCCACACTGCTTGAAGATCATACTGGGGCCATGTTGGAACAAATAACGATGAATTGTTCAGCCTCCGCTTACACCTCGCTCAGGCTATGCCTACAATATAAAAGAAAATCATCTGTTACACATGTGTATTTGTAAGTATACATATAAATATTTAGTGAGTATTTCATTCTTCAATAATTATTCGTCTTTAATTTTTTCCATAGCCATGCATATCTTCTTTGGTCTTATTTTTATTATAATAACAATTAATCAGTACCTCTTCTTATTTAAGTTGTATACTTCACAATGTCTCATAGTGTAGATGTGCTGAATTCTGTAAGGATGATGATTCATTTTTCTTTTTATATGCACTCTTATTTTCTTTATTTTAATTCCATTAAATGTACATCACTTTCAGTTTTGTTTATCAAATTTTGAACAATATACTAAATAAATATACGTATCCAAACACACACACATGTATAAGTAAGCATCACATTTATTAATAAATATGATACTTACACTGTCCCACTTGAAGGCTCACCCACACTGCTTGAAGATCATACTGGGGCCATGTTGGAACAAATAACGATGAATTGTTCAGCCTCCGCTTACACCTCGCTCAGGCTATGCCTACAATATAAAAGAAAATCATCTGTTACACATGTGTATTTGTAAGTATACATATAAATATTTAGTGAGTATTTCATTCTTCAATAATTATTCGTCTTTAATTTTTTCCATAGCCATGCATATCTTCTTTGGTCTCATTTTTATTATAATAACAATTAATCAGTACCTCTTCTTATTTCAGTTGTATACTTTACAATGTCTCATAGTGTAGATGTGCTGAATTCTGTAAGGATGACGATTCATTTTTCTTGTTATATGCACTCTTATTTTCTTTATTTTACTTCCATTAAATGTACATCACTTTCAGTTTTGTTTATCAAATTTTGAACAATATACTAAATAAATATATGTATCCAAACACACACACATGTATAAGTAAGCATTGCATTTATAAATAAATATGATACTTACACTGTCCCACTGAAAGGCTCAGCCACACTGTATGAAGATCACACTGGGGACATGTTGGAACAAATAACGATGAATTGTTCATCCTCCGCTTACAGCTCGCTCAGGCTCTGCCTGCAATAGAAAAGAAAATCATCTTTTACACATGTTTATTTGTTAGTATACGTATAAATATTTAGTGAGTATTTCATTCTTAAATAATTATTCGTCTTTAATATTTTCCATAGCCTTGCGTATCTTCTTTTTGTTCATTTTTATTATAATAACAATTATTCAGTTCATCTTCTTATTTCAGTTGTTTGCTTCATAATGTCACATAGTGTAGAAGTGTTGTATGTTTTATGGATGAAGATTCATTTTTCATGATATATGCACTCTTATTTTCTTTATTTTACTTCCATTAAATGTACATCACTTTCAGTTTTGTTTGTCAAATTTTGAACAATATACTAAATAAATATATGTATCCAAACACACACGCATGTATAAGTAAGCATTGCATTTATAAATAAATATGATACTTACACTGTCCCGCTGAAAGGCTCACCTACACTGCATTAAGATCATACTGGGGACATGTTGGAACAAATAACGATGAATTGTTCAGCTTCCGGCTACACCTCGTTCAGGCTCTGCCTGCAATAGAAAAGAAAATCTTCTGTTACACATGTGTATTTGTATGAATACATATAAAAATTTAGTGAGTATTTCATTCTTCAATAATTATTCGTCTTTAATATTTTCCATAGCCTTGCGTATCTTCTTTGTGTTCATTTTTATTATAATAACAATTATTCAGTTCATCTTCTTATTTCAGTTGTATGCTTCATAATTTCACATAGTGTAGACGTGTTGTATGTTATACGGATGACGATTAATTTTTTTGTGTTATATACACTCTTATTTTCTTTATTTTAATTCCATTAAATGTACATCACTTTCAGTTTTGTTTATCAAATTTTGGACAATATACTAAATAAATATATGTATCCAAACACACACACACACATGTACAAGGGTAAGTCAAAAAGTAAAGGCAAATTTTTAAAAAGGAACTTTTTATTGTGAAAACAAGATGACAAGTAACATCATTTCTCTACATAATCTCCCTCAACTTCTATGCACTTGGTCCATCTCTTGACAAGCTTCGTAATTCCGTCCTGGAAGAAGATTTGTGGCATCGTGCACAGCCACTCGCGCACCGCCTCCACAGCCTCGTCATCCGACGAAAACTTGGATTCACGCAGGTGCTCCTTCATCGGACCAAAAAGGTGAAAATCACTTGGAGCTAGGTCAGGACTGTACGGCGGATGCTCCAGCAGCTCAAAACCAAGATCTTGAATCCACTGGATCGTTTTCCCCGCAGTATGAGGAAGGGCATTGTCCTGAAGCAAAAGCACATCTTTTGAAACTTTTCCTCACCTCTTTGTTTTAATTTTGGGTTTCAGATCTCGCAGTAGCTCACAGTAGCTGTCACTATTCACTGTTTGACCTTTGGGAGTGTTATGAATTAGAAGTGGACCTCTCATATCCCAAAACACTGTCATCATCAACTTTCCTGCAGAAACTTGTCTTTTGAACTCTTTTGCTGTAGGCGAGGATGGACGTTTCCACACCATACTCTGCCGCTTACTGTGTGGTTCGAAGTGATGGACCCACGTCTCATCAACGGTTACTATGCGACTGAGAAACTCTTCTCCTTCCTCTTCTAAACGCCTTAAATGTGATTTCAAAATTTCCAAACGTTTCTGTTTGTGCTGGTCTGTCAGGCGATGTGGTACCCAACGAGCACACACTTTGCGATAATTTAGTGATTCGTGGATGATTGCAACTGCTGAACCGTGGCTAATGTTCAACGCATGTGCAATATCATCAATTTGGACACGACGATCATCATGAATCATTCGCTCAACTGTCTCGATGTTCTTGTCCGTCTTCGAAGTGGATGGCCTACCTGAACGCTCTTCATCGCAGATAGATACGCGACCATTTTTAAAGCGATTTATCCACTCATAAATTTTGCGTTCACTAAGACAGCTCTCACCGTACTGCTGCTGCATTCTGCGAATAATTCCGCAGGTTTAGTCCCTTCAGAGTGCAAAAAACATACCACTCCCCTCATTTCTTCCTTGGTGCACACGGACAACGGGGCACTCATGATAAAATGCCCTGAAATCACTAAGAATGGAGCTGAGCACTGAAACAACACAGCTAAAGAACAAAAAAACATTGACGTTATTATATGTTATTGTTCAGTCAGTGCTGCCATCCATTGCAGCAGGGAAAATAAAATTTGCCTTTACTTTTTGACTTACCCTGTATAAGTAAGCATCACATTTATAAATAAATATGATACTTACACTGTCCCACTGAAATGCTCACCCACACTGCATGAAGATCATACTGGGGACATGTTGGAACAAATAACGATGAATTGTTCATCCTCCGCTTACACCTTGTTCAGGCTCTGCCTGCAATAGAAAAGAAATTCATCTGTTACACATGTGTATTTGTAAGAATACATATAAAAATTTAGTGAGTATTTCATTCTTCAATAATTATTCGTCTTTAATATTTTCCATAGCCATGCGTATCTTCTTTGGTCTCATGTTTATTATAATAACAATTAATCAGTACCTCTCTTATTTCAGTTGTATAGTTCATAATGTCGCATAGTGTAGAAGTGCTGAATGCTGTAAGGATGACGCTTCATTTTTCTTGTTATATGCACTCTTATTTTCTGTATTTTACACCCATTAAATGTACATCACTTTCAGTTTTGTTTAAAAAATTTGGAACAATATAATAAATAAATATACGTATCCAAACACACACACACACGTATAAGTAAGCATCACATTTATAAATAAATATGATACTTACACTGTCCCACTAAAAGGCTCACCCACAGTGCTTGATGATCACACTGCGGCCAATCAGCACAAATAACTATGATTTATTCAGCCTCTGCTTATAACTTTTTCTGCCTCTGCCTGCAATAGAAAAGAAAATCATGTGTTATACATGTGTATTTGTAGGTATGCATATAAAAATTTAGTGAGTTTTTCAATCTTCAAAAATTACTCGTCTTTAATATTTTATATAGCCATGCTTATCTTCTTTGTGTTCATTTTTATTATAATAACAATTAATAAGTTCCTCTTCTTATTTCAGTTGTTTTCTTCATAATGTCACATAGTGTAGAAGTGTTGTAGGTTATACAGATGACGATTCATTTTTCTTGTTATATGCACTCTTATTTTCTTTATTTTACTTCCATTAAATGTACATCACTTTCAGTTTTGTTTATCAAATTTTTAAAAATATACTAAATAAATATATGTATCCAAACACACACACATGTATAAGTAAGCATCACATTTATAAATAAATATGATACTTACACTGTCCCACTGAAAGGCTCACCCACACTGCTTGAAGATCATACTGGGGCCATGTTGGAACAAATAACGATGAATTGTTCAGCCTCCGCTTACACCTCGCTCAGGCTATGCCTACAATATAAAAGAAAATCATCTGTTACACATGTGTATTTGTAAGTATACATATAAATATTTAGTGAGTATTTCATTCTTCAATAATTATTCGTCTTTAATATTTTATATAGCCATGCTTATCTTCTTTGTGTTCATTTTTATTATAAAATCAATTAATCAGTTCCTCTTCTTATTTCAGTTGTTTGCTTCATAATGTCACATAGTGTAGAAGTGTTGTATGTTATATGGGTGACGATTCATTTTTCATGATATATGCACTCTTATTTTCTTTATTTTACTTCCATTAAATGTACATCACTTTCAGTTTTGTTTATCAAATTTTGAACAATATACTAAATAAATATATGTATCCAAACACACACGCATGTATAAGTAAGCATTGCATTTATAAATAAATATGATACTTACACTGTCCCGCTGAAAGGCTCACCCACACTGCATTAAGATCATACTGGGGACATGTTGGAACAAATAACGATGAATTGTTCAGCTTCCGGCTACACCTCGTTCAGGCTCTGCCTGCAATAGAAAAGAAAATCTTCTGTTACACATGTGTATTTGTAAGAATACATATAAAAATTTAGTGAGTATTTCATTCTTCAATAATTATTCGTCTTTAATATTTTCCATAGCCTTGCGTATCTTCTTTGTGTTCATTTTTATTATAATAACAATTATTCAGTTCATCTTCTTATTTCAGTTGTATGCTTCATAATGTCACATAGTGTAGACGTGTTGTATGTTATACGGATGACGATTAATTTTTTTGTGTTATATACACTCTTATTTTCTTTATTTTAATTCCATTAAATGTACATCACTTTCAGTTTTGTTTATCAAATTTTGAACAATATACTAAATAAATATATGTATCCAAACACACACACACACACATGTACAAGGGTAAGTCAAAAAGTAAAGGCAACTTTTTAAAAAGGAACTTTTTATTGTGAAAACAAGATGACAAGTAACATCATTTCTCTACATAATCTCCCTCAACTTCTATGCACTTGGTCCATCTCTTGACAAGCTTTGTAATTCCGTCCTGGAAGAAGATTTGTGGCAACGTGCACAGCCACTCGCGCACCGCCTCCACAGCCTCGTCATCCGACGAAAACTTGGATTCACGCAGGTGCTCCTTCATCGGACCAAAAAGGTGAAAATCACTTGGAGCTAGGTCAGGACTGTACGGCGGATGCTCCAGCAGCTCAAAACCAAGATCTTGAATCCACTGGATCGTTTTCCCCGCAGTATGAGGAAGGGCATTGTCCTGAAGCAAAAGCACATCTTTTGAAACTTTTCCTCGCCTCTTTGTTTTGATTTTGGGTTTCAGATCTCGCAGTAGCTCACAGTAGCTGTCACTATTCACTGTTTGACCTTTGGGAGTGTTATGAATTAGAAGTGGACCTTTCATATCCCAAAACACTGTCATCATCAACTTTCCTGCAGAAACTTGTCTTTTGAACTCTTTTGCTGTAGGCGAGGATGGATGTTTCCACACCATACTCTGCCGCTTACTGTGTGGTTCGAAGTGATGGACCCACGTCTCATCAACGGTTACTATGCGACTGAGAAACTCTTCTCCTTCCTCTTCTAAACGCCTTAAATGTGATTTCAAAATTTCCAAACGTTTCTGTTTGTGCTGGTCTGTCAGGCGATGTGGTACCCAACGAGCACACACTTTGCGATAATTTAGTGATTCGTGGATGATTGCAACTGCTGAACCGTGGCTAATGTTCAACGCATGTGCAATATCATCAATTTGGACACGACGATCATCATGAATCATTCGCTCAACTGTCTCGATGTTCTTGTCCGTCTTCGAAGTGGATGGCCTACCTGAACGCTCTTCATCGCAGATAGATACGCGACCATTTTTAAAGCGATTTATCCACTCATAAATTTTGCGTTCACTAAGACAGCTCTCACCGTACTGCTGCTGCATTCTGCGAATAATTCCGCAGGTTTAGTCCCTTCAGAGTGCAGAAAACGTACCACTCCCCTCATTTCTTCCTTGGTGCACACGGACAACGGGGCACTCATGATAAAATGCCCTGAAATCACTAAGAATGGAGCTGAGCACTGAAACAACACAGCTAAAGAACAAAAAAACTTTGACGTTATTATATGTTATTGTTCAGTCAGTGCTGCCATCCATTGCAGCAGGGAAAATAAAATTTGCCTTTACTTTTTGACTTACCCTGTATAAGTAAGCATCACATTTATAAATAAATATGATACTTACACTGTCCCACTGAAATGCTCACCCACACTGCATGAAGATCATACTGGGGACATGTTGGAACAAATAACGATGAATTGTTCATCCTCCGCTTACACCTTGTTCAGGCTCTGCCTGCAATAGAAAAGAAATTCATCTGTTACACATGTGTATTTGTAAGAATACATATAAAAATTTAGTGAGTATTTCATTCTTCAATAATTATTCGTCTTTAATATTTTCCATAGCCATGCGTATCTTCTTTGGTCTCATGTTTATTATAATAACAATTAATCAGTACTTCTCTTATTTCAGTTGTATAGTTCATAATGTCGCATAGTGTAGAAATGACGCTTCATTTTTCTTGTTATATGCACTCTTATTTTCTGTATTTTACACCCATTAAATGTACATCACTTTCAGTTTTGTTTAAAAAATTTTGAACAATATACTAAATAAATATACGTATCCAAACACACACACACACGTATAAGTAAGCATCACATTTATAAATAAATATGATACTTACACTGTCCCACTAAAAGGCTCACCCACAGTGCTTGATGATCACACTGCGGCCAATCAGCACAAATAACTATGATTTATTCAGCCTCTGCTTATAACTTTTTCTGCCTCTGCCTGCAATAGAAAAGAAAATCATGTGTTATACATGTGTATTTGTAGGTATGCATATAAAAATTTAGTGAGTTTTTCAATCTTCAAAAATTACTCGTCTTTAATATTTTATATAGCCATGCTTATCTTCTTTGTGTTCATTTTTATTATAATAACAATTAATAAGTTCCTCTTCTTATTTCAGTTGTTTTCTTCATAATGTCACATAGTGTAGAAGTGTTGTAGGTTATACAGATGACGATTCATTTTTCTTGTTATATGCACTCTTATTTTCTTTATTTTACTTCCATTAAATGTACATCACTTTCAGTTTTGTTTATCAAATTTTTAAAAATATACTAAATAAATATATGTATCCAAACACACACACATGTATAAGTAAGCATCACATTTATAAATAAATATGATACTTACACTGTCCCACTGAAAGGCTCACCCACACTGCTTGAAGATCATACTGGGGCCATGTTGGAACAAATAACGATGAATTGTTCAGCCTCCGCTTACACCTCGCTCAGGCTATGCCTACAATATAAAAGAAAATCATCTGTTACACATGTGTATTTGTAAGTATACATATAAATATTTAGTGAGTATTTCATTCTTCAATAATTATTCGTCTTTAATATTTTATATAGCCATGCTTATCTTCTTTGTGTTCATTTTTATTATAAAATCAATTAATCAGTTCCTCTTCTTATTTCAGTTGTTTGCTTCATAATGTCACATAGTGTAGAAGTGTTGTATGTTATATGGGTGACGATTCATTTTTCATGATATATGCACTCTTATTTTCTTTATTTTACTTCCATTAAATGTACATCACTTTCAGTTTTGTTTATCAAATTTTGAACAATATACTAAATAAATATATGTATCCAAACACACACGCATGTATAAGTAAGCATTGCATTTATAAATAAATATGATACTTACACTGTCCCGCTGAAAGGCTCACCCACACTGCATTAAGATCATACTGGGGACATGTTGGAACAAATAACGATGAATTGTTCAGCTTCCGGCTACACCTCGTTCAGGCTCTGCCTGCAATAGAAAAGAAAATCTTCTGTTACACATGTGTATTTGTAAGAATACATATAAAAATTTAGTGAGTATTTCATTCTTCAATAATTATTCGTCTTTAATATTTTCCATAGCCTTGCGTATCTTCTTTGTGTTCATTTTTATTATAATAACAATTATTCAGTTCATCTTCTTATTTCAGTTGTATGCTTCATAATGTCACATAGTGTAGACGTGTTGTATGTTATACGGATGACGATTAATTTTTTTGTGTTATATACACTCTTATTTTCTTTATTTTAATTCCATTAAATGTACATCACTTTCAGTTTTGTTTATCAAATTTTGAACAATATACTAAATAAATATATGTATCCAAACACACACACACACATGTACAAGGGTAAGTCAAAAAGTAAAGGCAACTTTTTAAAAAGGAACTTTTTATTGTGAAAACAAGATGACAAGTAACATCATTTCTCTACATAATCTCCCTCAACTTCTATGCACTTGGTCCATCTCTTGACAAGCTTCGTAATTCCGTCCTGGAAGAAGATTTGTGGCAACGTGCACAGCCACTCGCGCACCGCCTCCACAGCCTCGTCATCCGACGAAAACTTGGATTCACGCAGGTGCTCCTTCATCGGACCAAAAAGGTGAAAATCACTTGGAGCTAGGTCAGGACTGTACGGCGGATGCTCCAGCAGCTCAAAACCAAGATCTTGAATCCACTGGATCGTTTTCCCCGCAGTATGAGGAAGGGCATTGTCCTGAAGCAAAAGCACATCTTTTGAAACTTTTCCTCGCCTCTTTGTTTTGATTTTGGGTTTCAGATCTCGCAGTAGCTCACAGTAGCTGTCACTATTCACTGTTTGACCTTTGGGAGTGTTATGAATTAGAAGTGGACCTTTCATATCCCAAAACACTGTCATCATCAACTTTCCTGCAGAAACTTGTCTTTTGAACTCTTTTGCTGTAGGCGAGGATGGATGTTTCCACACCATACTCTGCCGCTTACTGTGTGGTTCGAAGTGATGGACCCACGTCTCATCAACGGTTACTATGCGACTGAGAAACTCTTCTCCTTCCTCTTCTAAACGCCTTAAATGTGATTTCAAAATTTCCAAACGTTTCTGTTTGTGCTGGTCTGTCAGGCGATGTGGTACCCAACGAGCACACACTTTGCGATAATTTAGTGATTCGTGGATGATTGCAACTGCTGAACCGTGGCTAATGTTCAACGCATGTGCAATATCATCAATTTGGACACGACGATCATCATGAATCATTCGCTCAACTGTCTCGATGTTCTTGTCCGTCTTCGAAGTGGATGGCCTACCTGAACGCTCTTCATCGCAGATAGATACGCGACCATTTTTAAAGCGATTTATCCACTCATAAATTTTGCGTTCACTAAGACAGCTCTCACCGTACTGCTGCTGCATTCTGCGAATAATTCCGCAGGTTTAGTCCCTTCAGAGTGCAGAAAACGTACCACTCCCCTCATTTCTTCCTTGGTGCACACGGACAACGGGGCACTCATGATAAAATGCCCTGAAATCACTAAGAATGGAGCTGAGCACTGAAACAACACAGCTAAAGAACAAAAAAACTTTGACGTTATTATATGTTATTGTTCAGTCAGTGCTGCCATCCATTGCAGCAGGGAAAATAAAATTTGCCTTTACTTTTTGACTTACCCTGTATAAGTAAGCATCACATTTATAAATAAATATGATACTTACACTGTCCCACTGAAATGCTCACCCACACTGCATGAAGATCATACTGGGGACATGTTGGAACAAATAACGATGAATTGTTCATCCTCCGCTTACACCTTGTTCAGGCTCTGCCTGCAATAGAAAAGAAATTCATCTGTTACACATGTGTATTTGTAAGAATACATATAAAAATTTAGTGAGTATTTCATTCTTCAATAATTATTCGTCTTTAATATTTTCCATAGCCATGCGTATCTTCTTTGGTCTCATGTTTATTATAATAACAATTAATCAGTACTTCTCTTATTTCAGTTGTATAGTTCATAATGTCGCATAGTGTAGAAATGACGCTTCATTTTTCTTGTTATATGCACTCTTATTTTCTGTATTTTACACCCATTAAATGTACATCACTTTCAGTTTTGTTTAAAAAATTTTGAACAATATACTAAATAAATATACGTATCCAAACACACACACACACGTATAAGTAAGCATCACATTTATAAATAAATATGATACTTACACTGTCCCACTAAAAGGCTCACCCACAGTGCTTGATGATCACACTGCGGCCAATCAGCACAAATAACTATGATTTATTCAGCCTCTGCTTATAACTTTTTCTGCCTCTGCCTGCAATAGAAAAGAAAATCATGTGTTATACATGTGTATTTGTAGGTATGCATATAAAAATTTAGTGAGTTTTTCAATCTTCAAAAATTACTCGTCTTTAATATTTTATATAGCCATGCTTATCTTCTTTGTGTTCATTTTTATTATAATAACAATTAATAAGTTCCTCTTCTTATTTCAGTTGTTTTCTTCATAATGTCACATAGTGTAGAAGTGTTGTAGGTTATACAGATGACGATTCATTTTTCTTGTTATATGCACTCTTATTTTCTTTATTTTACTTCCATTAAATGTACATCACTTTCAGTTTTGTTTATCAAATTTTTAAAAATATACTAAATAAATATATGTATCCAAACACACACACATGTATAAGTAAGCATCACATTTATAAATAAATATGATACTTACACTGTCCCACTGAAAGGCTCACCCACACTGCTTGAAGATCATACTGGGGCCATGTTGGAACAAATAACGATGAATTGTTCAGCCTCCTCTTACACCTCGCTCAGGCTATGCCTACAATATAAAAGAAAATCATCTGTTACACATGTGTATTTGTAAGTATACATATAAATATTTAATGAGTATTTCATTCTTCAATAATTATTCGTCTTTAATTTTTTCCATAGCCATGCATATCTTCTTTGGTCTCATTTTTATTATAATAACAATTAATCAGTACCTCTTCTTATTTCAGTTGTATACTTCACAATGTCTCATAGTGTAGATGTGCTGAATTCTGTAAGGATGACGATTCATTTTTCTTGTTATATGCACTCTTATTTTCTTTATTTTAATTCCATTAAATGTACATCACTTTCAGTTTTGTTTATCAAATTTTGAACAATATACTAAATAAATATACGTATCCAAACACACACACATGTATAAGTAAGCATCACATTTATTAATAAATATGATACTTACACTGTCCCACTTGAAGGCTCACCCACACTGCTTGAAGATCATACTGGGGCCATGTTGGAACAAATAACGATGAATTGTTCAGCCTCCGCTTACACCTCGCTCAGGCTATGCCTACAATATAAAAGAAAATCATCTGTTACACATGTGTATTTGTAAGTATACATATAAATATTTAGTGAGTATTTCATTCTTCAAGAATTATTCGTCTTTAATTTTTTCCATAGCCATGCATATCTTCTTTGGTCTCATTTTTATTATAATAACAATTAATCAGTACCTCTTCTTATTTCAGTTGTATACTTTACAATGTCTCATAGTGTAGATGTGCTGAATTCTGTAAGGATGACGATTCATTTTTCTTGTTATATGCACTCTTATTTTCTTTATTTTAATTCCATTAAATGTACATCACTTTCAGTTTTGTTTATCAAATTTTGAACAATATACTAAATAAATATACGTATCCAAACACACACACATGTATAAGTAAGCATCACAGTTATTAATAAATATGATACTTACACTGTCCCACTTGAAGGCTCACCCACACTGCTTGAAGATCATACTGGGGCCATGTTGGAACAAATAACGATGAATTATTCAGCCTCCGCTTACACCTCGCTCAGGCTATGCCTACAATATAAAAGAAAATCATCTGTTACACATGTGTATTTGTAAGTATACATATAAATATTTAGTGAGTATTTCATTCTTCAATAATTATTCGCCTTTAATATTTTATATAGCCATGCTTATCTTCTTTGTGTTCATTTTTATTATAAAATCAATTAATCAGTTCCTCTTCTTATTTCAGTTGTTTGCTTCATAATGTCACATAGTGTAGAAGTGTTGTATGTTATATGGATGACGATTCATTTTTCATGATATATGCACTCTTATTTTCTTTAATTTACTTCCATTAAATGTACATCACTTTCAGTTTTGTTTATCAAATTTTGAACAATATACTAAATAGATATATGTATCCAAACACACACACATGTATAAGTAAGCATTGCATTTATAAATAAATATGATACTTACACTTTCCCACTGAAAGCCTCATGCACATTGCTTGATGATCACACTGGGGCCAATCAGAACAAATATCTATGATTTTTTCAGCCTCTGCTTATACCTTATTCTGCCTCTGCCTGCAATAGAAAAGAAAATCATCTGTTACACATGTGTATTTATAAGTATACATATAAAAATTTAGTGAATATTTCATTCTTCAAAAATTAGTCTTCTTTAATATTTTATATAGCCATGCTTATCTTCTTTTTGTCATTTTTATTATAATAACAATTAATCAGTTCCTCTTCTTCTTTCAGTTGTTTGCTTCATAATGTCACATAGTGTAGAAGTGTTGTATGTTTTATGGATGACGATTCATTTTTCATGATATATGCACTCTTATTTTCTTTATTTTACTTCCATTAAATGTACATCACTTTCAGTTTTGTTTGTCAAATTTTGAACAATATACTAAATAAATATATGTATCCAAACACACACACATGTATAAGTAAGCATCGCATTTATAAATAAATATGATACTTACACTGTCCTGCTGAAAGGCTCACCCACACTGGATGAAGATCATACTGGGGACATGTTTCAACAAATAACGATGAATTGTTCAGCCTCCGGCTACACCTCGTTCAGGCTCTGCCTGCAATAGAAAAGAAAATCATCTGTTACACATGTGTATTTGTAAGAATACATATAAAAATTTAGTGAGTATTTCATTCTTCAATAATTATTCGTCTTTAATTTTTTCCGTAGCCATGCATATCTTCTTTGGTCTCATTTTTATTATAATAACAATTAATCAGTACCTCTTCTTATTTCAGTTGTATACTTCACAATGTCTCATAGTGTAGATGTGCTGAATTCTGTAAGGATGACGATTCATTTTTCTTATTATATGCACTATTATTTTCTTTATTTTAATTCCATTAAATGTACATCACTTTCAGTTTTGTTTATCAAATTTTGAACAATATACTAAATAAATATATGTATCCAAACACATATCCATGAGCTCTCTTGTTTCCTTTACTGACGTTTCGAAATCCACCATTCAGAGGATTGTGACTGAAAAGTTGAAATATCAGAAGGTGTGCACAAGGTGGGTTCCGCGAATGCTCACAGAAGACCACAAATGGTAATGCGTCGAAGCTGCCCACGAATTTCTTGAGCGCTATGCAGACGAAAGAGACGACTTTTTGAATTCCATTGTCACAGGTGAGGATACGTGGGTTCACCACTTCACACCTGAATCCAAACGACAATCACTTGAGTGGCGGCATCCAACTTCGCCAAGGCGGCGAAAATTCAAACAAACACAGTCTACCGGCAAGATCATGGCGACTGTGTTTTGGGATCGGAAAGGTGTATTGTTGATCGATTTCATGCCTACTGGGACCACAATAAACGCAGACGCATATTGTGAGACACTCAAAAAACTCAAACGGGCAATTCAGGACCGGAGAAGAGGAATGCACACCAAGAGCGTGTCCATTCTTCACGACAATGCTTGACTCATGTCGCCTGCACAACAGCCGATCTTCTGAACCAATTTGGATGGGACATTATTACCCACCCCCCTATAGTCCGGACTTGGCACCTTGTGACTATCATTTGTTTACACATTTGAAAGAACATTTGGGTTGAATGTGATTCGACGACGATGACGAGGTGAAAGACGAGGTCAAACGCTATCTCAATTGCATGGCGGCGAGTTTCTATGACAATGGCATACTAAAACTGCGACAGCGGCTCGAAAAATGCATTGAACGTAACAGCGATTATGTTGAAAAATAGTGTGTTCTTATGCTTCACAACCATGTAAAAAGTTTTGATAATACATTTTTTTTTGTATTTTTAAAAAATATGGAGACCTTATTTTTGGGTTACTCCTCGTATTTCAGTTGTTTGCTTCATAATGTCACATACTGTAGAAGTGTTGTATGTTATACGGATGACGATTCATTTTTCTTGTTATATGCACTCTTATTTTCTTTATTTTACTTCCATTAAATGTACATCACTTTCAGATTTGTTTATCAAATTTTGAAAAATATACTAATAAATATATGTATCCAAACACACACACATGTATAAGTAAGCATCACATTTATAAATAAATACGATACTTACACTGTCCCATTGAAAGGCTCACCCACACTGCTTGAAGATCATACTGGGGCCATGTTGCAACAAACAATGATGAATTGTTCAGCCTCCGCTTACACCTCGCTCAAACTCTGCCTGCAATAGAAAAGAAAATCATCTGTTACACATGTGTATTTGTAAGTATACATATAAATATTTAGTGAGTATTTCATTCTTCAATAATTATTCGTCTTTAATATTTTCCATAACCATGCGTATCTTCTTTGTGTTCATTTTTATTATAATAACAATTATTCAGTTCCTCTTCTTATTTCAGTTGTATGCTTCATAATGTCACATAGTGTAGAAGTGTTGTATGTTATACGGATGACGATTCATTTTTCTTGTTATATGCACTCTTATTTTCTTTATTTTACTTCCATTAAATGTACATCACTTTCAGTTTTGTTTATCAAATTTTGAACAATATACTAAATAAAAATATGTATCCAAACACACACATGTACAAGTAAGCATCACATTTATAAATAAATATGATACTTACACTGTCCCACTAAAAGGCTCACCCACACTGCTTGAAGATCTTACTGGGGACATGTTGGAACAAATAACGATGAATTGTTCAGCCTCCGCTTACACCTCGATCAGGCTCTGCCTGCAATAGAAAATAAAATCATCTGTTACACATGTGTATTTGTAAGAATACATATAAAAATTTAGTGAATATTTCATTCTTCAAAAATTAGTCTTCTTTAATAAATATTTTATATAGCCTTGCGTATCTTCTTTGTGTTCATTTTTATTATAATAACAATTA
This sequence comes from Magicicada septendecula, assembly GCA_034769895.1. Classification (NCBI taxonomy): domain Eukaryota; kingdom Metazoa; phylum Arthropoda; class Insecta; order Hemiptera; family Cicadidae; genus Magicicada; species Magicicada septendecula. The sequence continues at coordinate 179,472,234 of CM068369.1, read as the reverse complement.
TTCAGTTCATCTTCTTATTTCAGTTGTATGCTTCATAATGTCACTTAGTGTAGACGTGTTGTATGTTATACGGATGATGATTAATTTTTTGTGTTATATGCACTCTTATTTTCTTTATTTTACTTCCATTAAACGTACATCATTTTCAGTTTTGTTTATCAAATTTTGAACAATATACTAAATAAATATATGTATCCAAACACACACACATGTATAAGTAAGCATCATATTTGTAAATAAATATGATACTTATACTGTCCCACTTGAAGGCTCACCCACACTGCTTGAAGATCATACTGGGGCCATGTTGGAACAAATAACGATGAATTGTTCAGCCTCCGCTTACACCTCGCTCAGGCTATGCCTACAATATAAAAGAAAATCATCTGTTACACATGTGTATTTGTAAGTATACATATAAATATTTAGTGAGTATTTCATTCTTCAATAATTATTCGTCTTTAATTTTTTCCATAGCCATGCATATCTTCTTTGGTCTCATTTTTATTATAATAACAATTAATCAGTACCTCTTCTTATTTCAGTTGTATACTTTACAATGTCTCATAGTGTAGATGTGCTGAATTCTGTAAGGATGACGATTCATTTTTCTTGTTATATGCACTCTTATTTTCTTTATTTTACTTCCATTAAATGTACATCACTTTCAGTTTTGTTTATCAAATTTTGAACAATATACTAAATAAATATATGTATCCAAACACACACACATGTATAAGTAAGCATTGCATTTATAAATAAATATGATACTTACACTGTCCCACTGAAAGGCTCAGCCACACTGTATGAAGATCACACTGGGGACATGTTGGAACAAATAACGATGAATTGTTCATCCTCCGCTTACAGCTCGCTCAGGCTCTGCCTGCAATAGAAAAGAAAATCATCTTTTACACATGTTTATTTGTTAGTATACGTATAAATATTTAGTGAGTATTTCATTCTTAAATAATTATTCGTCTTTAATATTTTCCATAGCCTTGCGTATCTTCTTTTTGTTCATTTTTATTATAATAACAATTATTCAGTTCATCTTCTTATTTCAGTTGTTTGCTTCATAATGTCACATAGTGTAGAAGTGTTGTATGTTTTATGGATGAAGATTCATTTTTCATGATATATGCACTCTTATTTTCTTTATTTTACTTCCATTAAATGTACATCACTTTCAGTTTTGTTTGTCAAATTTTGAACAATATACTAAATAAATATATGTATCCAAACACACACGCATGTATAAGTAAGCATTGCATTTATAAATAAATATGATACTTACACTGTCCCGCTGAAAGGCTCACCTACACTGCATTAAGATCATACTGGGGACATGTTGGAACAAATAACGATGAATTGTTCAGCTTCCGGCTACACCTCGTTCAGGCTCTGCCTGCAATAGAAAAGAAAATCTTCTGTTACACATGTGTATTTGTATGAATACATATAAAAATTTAGTGAGTATTTCATTCTTCAATAATTATTCGTCTTTAATATTTTCCATAGCCTTGCGTATCTTCTTTGTGTTCATTTTTATTATAATAACAATTATTCAGTTCATCTTCTTATTTCAGTTGTATGCTTCATAATTTCACATAGTGTAGACGTGTTGTATGTTATACGGATGACGATTAATTTTTTTGTGTTATATACACTCTTATTTTCTTTATTTTAATTCCATTAAATGTACATCACTTTCAGTTTTGTTTATCAAATTTTGAACAATATACTAAATAAATATATGTATCCAAACACACACACACACATGTACAAGGGTAAGTCAAAAAGTAAAGGCAAATTTTTAAAAAGGAACTTTTTATTGTGAAAACAAGATGACAAGTAACATCATTTCTCTACATAATCTCCCTCAACTTCTATGCACTTGGTCCATCTCTTGACAAGCTTCGTAATTCCGTCCTGGAAGAAGATTTGTGGCATCGTGCACAGCCACTCGCGCACCGCCTCCACAGCCTCGTCATCCGACGAAAACTTGGATTCACGCAGGTGCTCCTTCATCGGACCAAAAAGGTGAAAATCACTTGGAGCTAGGTCAGGACTGTACGGCGGATGCTCCAGCAGCTCAAAACCAAGATCTTGAATCCACTGGATCGTTTTCCCCGCAGTATGAGAAAGGGCATTGTCCTGAAGCAAAAGCACATCTTTTGAAACTTTTCCTCGCCTCTTTGTTTTAATTTTGGGTTTCAGATCTCGCAGTAGCTCACAGTAGCTGTCACTATTCACTGTTTGACCTTTGGGAGTGTTATGAATTAGAAGTGGACCTTTCATATCCCAAAACACTGTCATCATCAATTTTCCTGCAGAAACTTGTCTTTTGAACTCTTTTGCTGTAGGCGAGGATGGACGTTTCCACACCATACTCTGCCGCTTACTGTGTGGTTCGAAGTGATGGACCCACGTCTCATCAACGGTTACTATGCGACTGAGAAACTCTTCTCCTTCCTCTTCTAAACGCCTTAAATGTGATTTCAAAATTTCCAAACGTTTCTGTTTGTGCTGGTCTGTCAGGCGATGTGGTACCCAACGAGCACACACTTTGCGATAATTTAGTGATTCGTGGATGATTGCAACTGCTGAACCGTGGCTAATGTTCAACGCATGTGCAATATCATCAATTTGGACACGACGATCATCATGAATCATTCGCTCAACTGTCTCGATGTTCTTGTCCGTCTTCGAAGTGGATGGCCTACCTGAACGCTCTTCATCGCAGATAGATACGCGACCATTTTTAAAGCGATTTATCCACTCATAAATTTTGCGTTCACTAAGACAGCTCTCACCGTACTGCTGCTGCATTCTGCGAATAATTCCGCAGGTTTAGTCCCTTCAGAGTGCAAAAAACATACCACTCCCCTCATTTCTTCCTTGGTGCACACGGACAACGGGGCACTCATGATAAAATGCCCTGAAATCACTAAGAATGGAGCTGAGCACTGAAACAACACAGCTAAAGAACAAAAAAACTTTGACGTTATTATATGTTATTGTTCAGTCAGTGCTGCCATCCATTGCAGCAGGGAAAATAAAATTTGCCTTTACTTTTTGACTTACCCTGTATAAGTAAGCATCACATTTATAAATAAATATGATACTTACACTGTCCCACTGAAATGCTCACCCACACTGCATGAAGATCATACTGGGGACATGTTGGAACAAATAACATCCTCCGCTTACACCTTGTTCAGGCTCTGCCTGCAATAGAAAAGAAATTCATCTGTTACACATGTGTATTTGTAAGAATACATATAAAAATTTAGTGAGTATTTCATTCTTCAATAATTATTCGTCTTTAATATTTTCCATAGCCATGCGTATCTTCTTTGGTCTCATGTTTATTATAATAACAATTAATCAGTACCTCTCTTATTTCAGTTGTATAGTTCATAATGTCGCATAGTGTAGAAGTGCTGAATGCTGTAAGGATGACGCTTCATTTTTCTTGTTATATGCACTCTTATTTTCTGTATTTTACACCCATTAAATGTACATCACTTTCAGTTTTGTTTAAAAAATTTTGAACAATATAATAAATAAATATACGTATCCAAACACACACACACACGTATAAGTAAGCATCACATTTATAAATAAATATGATACTTACACTGTCCCACTAAAAGGCTCACCCACAGTGCTTGATGATCACACTGCGGCCAATCAGCACAAATAACTATGATTTATTCAGCCTCTGCTTATAACTTTTTCTGCCTCTGCCTGCAATAGAAAAGAAAATCATGTGTTATACATGTGTATTTGTAGGTATGCATATAAAAATTTAGTGAGTTTTTCAATCTTCAAAAATTACTCGTCTTTAATATTTTATATAGCCATGCTTATCTTCTTTGTGTTCATTTTTATTATAATAACAATTAATAAGTTCCTCTTCTTATTTCAGTTGTTTTCTTCATAATGTCACATAGTGTAGAAGTGTTGTAGGTTATACAGATGACGATTCATTTTTCTTGTTATATGCACTCTTATTTTCTTTATTTTACTTCCATTAAATGTACATCACTTTCAGTTTTGTTTATCAAATTTTTAAAAATATACTAAATAAATATATGTATCCAAACACACACACATGTATAAGTAAGCATCACATTTATAAATAAATATGATACTTACACTGTCCCACTGAAAGGCTCACCCACACTGCTTGAAGATCATACTGGGGCCATGTTGGAACAAATAACGATGAATTGTTCAGCCTCCGCTTACACCTCGCTCAGGCTATGCCTACAATATAAAAGAAAATCATCTGTTACACATGTGTATTTGTAAGTATACATATAAATATTTAGTGAGTATTTCATTCTTCAATAATTATTCGCCTTTAATATTTTATATAGCCATGCTTATCTTCTTTGTGTTCATTTTTATTATAAAATCAATTAATCAGTTCCTCTTCTTATTTCAGTTGTTTGCTTCATAATGTCACATAGTGTAGAAGTGTTGTATGTTATATGGGTGACGATTCATTTTTCATGATATATGCACTCTTATTTTCTTTATTTTACTTCCATTAAATGTACATCACTTTCAGTTTTGTTTATCAAATTTTGAACAATATACTAAATAAATATATGTATCCAAACACACACGCATGTATAAGTAAGCATTGCATTTATAAATAAATATGATACTTACACTGTCCCGCTGAAAGGCTCACCCACACTGCATTAAGATCATACTGGGGACATGTTGGAACAAATAACGATGAATTGTTCAGCTTCCGGCTACACCTCGTTCAGGCTCTGCCTGCAATAGAAAAGAAAATCTTCTGTTACACATGTGTATTTGTAAGAATACATATAAAAATTTAGTGAGTATTTCATTCTTCAATAATTATTCGTCTTTAATATTTTCCATAGCCTTGCGTATCTTCTTTGTGTTTATTTTTATTATAATAACAATTATTCAGTTCATCTTCTTATTTCAGTTGTATGCTTCATAATGTCACATAGTGTAGACGTGTTGTATGTTATACGGATGACGATTAATTTTTTTGTGTTATATACACTCTTATTTTCTTTATTTTAATTCCATTAAATGTACATCACTTTCAGTTTTGTTTATCAAATTTTGAACAATATACTAAATAAATATATGTATCCAAACACACACACACACATGTACAAGGGTAAGTCAAAAAGTAAAGGCAACTTTTTAAAAAGGAACTTTTTATTGTGAAAACAAGATGACAAGTAACATCATTTCTCTACATAATCTCCCTCAACTTCTATGCACTTGGTCCATCTCTTGACAAGCTTCGTAATTCCGTCCTGGAAGAAGATTTGTGGCAACGTGCACAGCCACTCGCGCACCGCCTCCACAGCCTCGTCATCCGACGAAAACTTGGATTCACGCAGGTGCTCCTTCATCGGACCAAAAAGGTGAAAATCACTTGGAGCTAGGTCAGGACTGTACGGCGGATGCTCCAGCAGCTCAAAACCAAGATCTTGAATCCACTGGATCGTTTTCCCCGCAGTATGAGGAAGGGCATTGTCCTGAAGCAAAAGCACATCTTTTGAAACTTTTCCTCGCCTCTTTGTTTTGATTTTGGGTTTCAGATCTCGCAGTAGCTCACAGTAGCTGTCACTATTCACTGTTTGACCTTTGGGAGTGTTATGAATTAGAAGTGGACCTTTCATATCCCAAAACACTGTCATCATCAACTTTCCTGCAGAAACTTGTCTTTTGAACTCTTTTGCTGTAGGCGAGGATGGATGTTTCCACACCATACTCTGCCGCTTACTGTGTGGTTCGAAGTGATGGACCCACGTCTCATCAACGGTTACTATGCGACTGAGAAACTCTTCTCCTTCCTCTTCTAAACGCCTTAAATGTGATTTCAAAATTTCCAAACGTTTCTGTTTGTGCTGGTCTGTCAGGCGATGTGGTACCCAACGAGCACACACTTTGCGATAATTTAGTGATTCGTGGATGATTGCAACTGCTGAACCGTGGCTAATGTTCAACGCATGTGCAATATCATCAATTTGGACACGACGATCATCATGAATCATTCGCTCAACTGTCTCGATGTTCTTGTCCGTCTTCGAAGTGGATGGCCTACCTGAACGCTCTTCATCGCAGATAGATACGCGACCATTTTTAAAGCGATTTATCCACTCATAAATTTTGCGTTCACTAAGACAGCTCTCACCGTACTGCTGCTGCATTCTGCGAATAATTCCGCAGGTTTAGTCCCTTCAGAGTGCAGAAAACGTACCACTCCCCTCATTTCTTCCTTGGTGCACACGGACAACGGGGCACTCATGATAAAATGCCCTGAAATCACTAAGAATGGAGCTGAGCACTGAAACAACACAGCTAAAGAACAAAAAAACTTTGACGTTATTATATGTTATTGTTCAGTCAGTGCTGCCATCCATTGCAGCAGGGAAAATAAAATTTGCCTTTACTTTTTGACTTACCCTGTATAAGTAAGCATCACATTTATAAATAAATATGATACTTACACTGTCCCACTGAAATGCTCACCCACACTGCATGAAGATCATACTGGGGACATGTTGGAACAAATAACGATGAATTGTTCATCCTCCGCTTACACCTTGTTCAGGCTCTGCCTGCAATAGAAAAGAAATTCATCTGTTACACATGTGTATTTGTAAGAATACATATAAAAATTTAGTGAGTATTTCATTCTTCAATAATTATTCGTCTTTAATATTTTCCATAGCCATGCGTATCTTCTTTGGTCTCATGTTTATTATAATAACAATTAATCAGTACTTCTCTTATTTCAGTTGTATAGTTCATAATGTCGCATAGTGTAGAAATGACGCTTCATTTTTCTTGTTATATGCACTCTTATTTTCTGTATTTTACACCCATTAAATGTACATCACTTTCAGTTTTGTTTAAAAAATTTTGAACAATATACTAAATAAATATACGTATCCAAACACACACACACACGTATAAGTAAGCATCACATTTATAAATAAATATGATACTTACACTGTCCCACTAAAAGGCTCACCCACAGTGCTTGATGATCACACTGCGGCCAATCAGCACAAATAACTATGATTTATTCAGCCTCTGCTTATAACTTTTTCTGCCTCTGCCTGCAATAGAAAAGAAAATCATGTGTTATACATGTGTATTTGTAGGTATGCATATAAAAATTTAGTGAGTTTTTCAATCTTCAAAAATTACTCGTCTTTAATATTTTATATAGCCATGCTTATCTTCTTTGTGTTCATTTTTATTATAATAACAATTAATAAGTTCCTCTTCTTATTTCAGTTGTTTTCTTCATAATGTCACATAGTGTAGAAGTGTTGTAGGTTATACAGATGACGATTCATTTTTCTTGTTATATGCACTCTTATTTTCTTTATTTTACTTCCATTAAATGTACATCACTTTCAGTTTTGTTTATCAAATTTTTAAAAATATACTAAATAAATATATGTATCCAAACACACACACATGTATAAGTAAGCATCACATTTATAAATAAATATGATACTTACACTGTCCCACTGAAAGGCTCACCCACACTGCTTGAAGATCATACTGGGGCCATGTTGGAACAAATAACGATGAATTGTTCAGCCTCCTCTTACACCTCGCTCAGGCTATGCCTACAATATAAAAGATAATCATCTGTTACACATGTGTATTTGTAAGTATACATATAAATATTTAATGAGTATTTCATTCTTCAATAATTATTCGTCTTTAATTTTTTCCATAGCCATGCATATCTTCTTTGGTCTCATTTTTATTATAATAACAATTAATCAGTACCTCTTCTTATTTCAGTTGTATACTTCACAATGTCTCATAGTGTAGATGTGCTGAATTCTGTAAGGATGACGATTCATTTTTCTTGTTATATGCACTCTTATTTTCTTTATTTTAATTCCATTAAATGTACATCACTTTCAGTTTTGTTTATCAAATTTTGAACAATATACTAAATAAATATACGTATCCAAACACACACACATGTATAAGTAAGCATCACATTTATTAATAAATATGATACTTACACTGTCCCACTTGAAGGCTCACCCACACTGCTTGAAGATCATACTGGGGCCATGTTGGAACAAATAACGATGAATTGTTCAGCCTCCGCTTACACCTCGCTCAGGCTATGCCTACAATATAAAAGAAAATCATCTGTTACACATGTGTATTTGTAAGTATACATATAAATATTTAGTGAGTATTTCATTCTTCAAGAATTATTCGTCTTTAATTTTTTCCATAGCCATGCATATCTTCTTTGGTCTCATTTTTATTATAATAACAATTAATCAGTACCTCTTCTTATTTCAGTTGTATACTTTACAATGTCTCATAGTGTAGATGTGCTGAATTCTGTAAGGATGACGATTCATTTTTCTTGTTATATGCACTCTTATTTTCTTTATTTTAATTCCATTAAATGTACATCACTTTCAGTTTTGTTTATCAAATTTTGAACAATATACTAATAAATATATGTATCCAAACACACACACATGTATAAGTAAGCATCACAGTTATTAATAAATATGATACTTACACTGTCCCACTTGAAGGCTCACCCACACTGCTTGAAGATCATACTGGGGCCATGTTGGAACAAATAACGATGAATTATTCAGCCTCCGCTTACACCTCGCTCAGGCTATGCTACAATATAAAAGAAAATCATCTGTTACACATGTGTATTTGTAAGTATACATATAAATATTTAGTGAGTATTTCATTCTTCAATAATTATTCGCCTTTAATATTTTATATAGCCATGCTTATCTTCTTTGTGTTCATTTTTATTATAAAATCTCAATTAATCAGTTCCTCTTCTTATTTCAGTTGTTTGCTTCATAATGTCACATAGTGTAGAAGTGTTGTATGTTATATGGATGACGATTCATTTTTCATGATATATGCACTCTTATTTTCTTTAATTTACTTCCATTAAATGTACATCACTTTCAGTTTTGTTTATCAAATTTTGAACAATATACTAAATAGATATATGTATCCAAACACACACACATGTATAAGTAAGCATTGCATTTATAAATAAATATGATACTTACACTTTCCCACTGAAAGCCTCATGCACATTGCTTGATGATCACACTGGGGCCAATCAGAACAAATATCTATGATTTTTTCAGCCTCTGCTTATACCTTATTCTGCCTCTGCCTGCAATAGAAAAGAAAATCATCTGTTACACATGTGTATTTATAAGTATACATATAAAAATTTAGTGAATATTTCATTCTTCAAAAATTAGTCTTCTTTAATATTTTATATAGCCATGCTTATCTTCTTTTTGTCATTTTTATTATAATAACAATTAATCAGTTCCTCTTCTTCTTTCAGTTGTTTGCTTCATAATGTCACATAGTGTAGAAGTGTTGTATGTTTTATGGATGACGATTCATTTTTCATGATATATGCACTCTTATTTTCTTTATTTTACTTCCATTAAATGTACATCACTTTCAGTTTTGTTTGTCAAATTTTGAACAATATACTAAATAAATATATGTATCCAAACACACACACATGTATAAGTAAGCATCGCATTTATAAATAAATATGATACTTACACTGTCCTGCTGAAAGGCTCACCCACACTGGATGAAGATCATACTGGGGACATGTTTCAACAAATAACGATGAATTGTTCAGCCTCCGGCTACACCTCGTTCAGGCTCTGCCTGCAATAGAAAAGAAAATCATCTGTTACACATGTGTATTTGTAAGAATACATATAAAAATTTAGTGAGTATTTCATTCTTCAATAATTATTCGTCTTTAATTTTTTCCGTAGCCATGCATATCTTCTTTGGTCTCATTTTTATTATAATAACAATTAATCAGTACCTCTTCTTATTTCAGTTGTATACTTCACAATGTCTCATAGTGTAGATGTGCTGAATTCTGTAAGGATGACGATTCATTTTTCTTATTATATGCACTATTATTTTCTTTATTTTAATTCCATTAAATGTACATCACTTTCAGTTTTGTTTATCAAATTTTGAACAATATACTAAATAAATATATGTATCCAAACACATATCCATGAGCTCTCTTGTTTCCTTTACTGACGTTTCGAAATCCACCATTCAGAGGATTGTGACTGAAAAGTTGAAATATCAGAAGGTGTGCACAAGGTGGGTTCCGCGAATGCTCACAGAAGACCACAAATGGTAATGCGTCGAAGCTGCCCACGAATTTCTTGAGCGCTATGCAGACGAAAGAGACGACTTTTTGAATTCCATTGTCACAGGTGAGGATACGTGGGTTCACCACTTCACACCTGAATCCAAACGACAATCACTTGAGTGGCGGCATCCAACTTCGCCAAGGCGGCGAAAATTCAAACAAACACAGTCTACCGGCAAGATCATGGCGACTGTGTTTTGGGATCGGAAAGGTGTATTGTTGATCGATTTCATGCCTACTGGGACCACAATAAACGCAGACGCATATTGTGAGACACTCAAAAAACTCAAACGGGCAATTCAGGACCGGAGAAGAGGAATGCACACCAAGAGCGTGTCCATTCTTCACGACAATGCTTGACTCATGTCGCCTGCACAACAGCCGATCTTCTGAACCAATTTGGATGGGACATTATTACCCACCCCCCTATAGTCCGGACTTGGCACCTTGTGACTATCATTTGTTTACACATTTGAAAGAACATTTGGGTTGAATGTGATTCGACGACGATGACGAGGTGAAAGACGAGGTCAAACGCTATCTCAATTGCATGGCGGCGAGTTTCTATGACAATGGCATACTAAAACTGCGACAGCGGCTCGAAAAATGCATTGAACGTAACAGCGATTATGTTGAAAAATAGTGTGTTCTTATGCTTCACAACCATGTAAAAAGTTTTGATAATACATTTTTTTTTGTATTTTTAAAAAATATGGAGACCTTATTTTTGGGTTACTCCTCGTATTTCAGTTGTTTGCTTCATAATGTCACATACTGTAGAAGTGTTGTATGTTATACGGATGACGATTCATTTTTCTTGTTATATGCACTCTTATTTTCTTTATTTTACTTCCATTAAATGTACATCACTTTCAGTTTTGTTTATCAAATTTTGAAAAATATACTAATAAATATATGTATCCAAACACACACACATGTATAAGTAAGCATCACATTTATAAATAAATACGATACTTACACTGTCCCATTGAAAGGCTCACCCACACTGCTTGAAGATCATACTGGGGCCATGTTGGAACAAACAATGATGAATTGTTCAGCCTCCGCTTACACCTCGCTCAAACTCTGCCTGCAATAGAAAAGAAAATCATCTGTTACACATGTGTATTTGTAAGTATACATATAAATATTTAGTGAGTATTTCATTCTTCAATAATTATTCGTCTTTAATATTTTCCATAACCATGCGTATCTTCTTTGTGTTCATTTTTATTATAATAACAATTATTCAGTTCCTCTTCTTATTTCAGTTGTATGCTTCATAATGTCACATAGTGTAGAAGTGTTGTATGTTATACGGATGACGATTCATTTTTCTTGTTATATGCACTCTTATTTTCTTTATTTTACTTCCATTAAATGTACATCACTTTCAGTTTTGTTTATCAAATTTTGAACAATATACTAAATAAAAATATGTATCCAAACACACACATGTACAAGTAAGCATCACATTTATAAATAAATATGATACTTACACTGTCCCACTAAAAGGCTCACCCACACTGCTTGAAGATCTTACTGGGGACATGTTGGAACAAATAACGATGAATTGTTCAGCCTCCGCTTACACCTCGATCAGGCTCTGCCTGCAATAGAAAATAAAATCATCTGTTACACATGTGTATTTGTAAGAATACATATAAAAATTTAGTGAATATTTCATTCTTCAAAAATTAGTCTTCTTTAATAAATATTTTATATAGCCTTGCGTATCTTCTTTGTGTTCATTTTTATTATAATAACAATTATTCAGTTCATCTTCTTATTTCAGTTGTATGCTTCATAATGTCACTTAGTGTAGACGTGTTGTATGTTATACGGATGATGATTAATTTTTTGTGTTATATGCACTCTTATTTTCTTTATTTTACTTCCATTAAACGTACATCATTTTCAGTTTTGTTTATCAAATTTTGAACAATATACTAAATAAATATATGTATCCAAACACACACACATGTATAAGTAAGCATCATATTTGTAAATAAATATGATACTTATACTGTCCCACTGAAATGCTCACCCACACTGCATGAAGATCATAGTGGGGACATGTTGGAACAAATAACGATGAATTGTTCAACCTCCGCTTACACCTTGTTCAGGCTCTGCCTGCAACAGAAAATAAATTCACCTGTTACACATGTGTATTTGTACATATAAAAATTTAGTGAGTATTTCATTCTTCAATAATTATTCGTCTTTAATATTTTCCATAGCCATGCGCATCTTCTTTGGTCTCATGTTTATTATAATAACAATTAATCAGTACCTCTTCTTATTTCAGTTGTATACTTCATAATGTCGCATAGAGTAGAAGTGCTGAATGCTGTAAGGATGACGATTCATTTTTCTTGTTATATGCACTCTTATTTTCTTTATTTTACTTCCGTTAAATGTACATCACTTTTAGTTTTGTTTAAAAAATTTTGAACAATATACTAAATAAATATACGTATCCAAACACACACACATGTAAAAGTAAGCATCACATTTATAAATAAATATGATACTTACACTGTCCCACTTGAAGGCTCACCCACACTGCTTGAAGATCATACTGGGGCCATGTTGGAACAAATAACGATGAATTATTCAGCCTCCGCTTACACCTCGCTCAGGCTATGCAAATAGCCTATATTGGGAATATATACACTGTCCCACTAAAAGGCTCAGCCACACTGCTTGATGATCACACTGCGGTCAATCAGCACAAATAACTATGATTTATTCAGCCTCTGCTTATACCTATTTCTGCCTCTGCCTGCAATAGAAAAGAAAATCATGTGTTATACATGTGTATTTGTAGGTATACATATAAAAATTTAGTGAGTTTTTCAATCTTCAAAAATTACTCGTCTTTAATATTTTGTATAGCCATGCTTATCTTCTTTGTGTTCATTTTTATTATAATAACAATTAATCAGTTGTTCTTCTAATTTCAGTTGTTTGCTTCATAATGTCACATAGTGTAGAAGTGTTGTACGTTATATGGATGACGATTCATTTTGCTTGTTATATGCACCCTTATTTTCTTTATTTTACTTCCATTAAATGTACATCACTTTCAGTTTTTTTTATCAAATTTTTAAAAATATACTAAATAAATATATGTATCCAAACACACACACACATGTATAAGTAAGCATCACATTTATAAATAAATATGGTACTTACACTGTCCCACTGAAAGGCTCACCCACACTGCTTGAAGATCATACTGGGGCCATGTTGGAACAAATAACGATGAATTGTTCAGCCTCCGCTTACACCTCGCTCAGGCTATGCCTGCAATATAAAAGAAAATCATCTGTTACACATGTGTATTTGTAAGTATACATATAAGTATTTAGTGAGTATTTCACTCTTCAATAATTATTCGCCTTTAATATTTTCCATAGCCTTGCGTATCTTCTTTGTGTTCATTTTTACTATAATAACAATTATTCAGTTCCTCTTCTTATTTCAGTTATATGCTTCATAATGTCACATAGTGTAGACGTGTTGTATGTTATACGGATGACGATTAATTTTTCGTGTTATATGCACCCTTATTTTCTTTATTTTACTTCCATTAAATGTACATCACTTTCAGTTTTGTTTATCAAATTTTGAACAATATACTAAATAAATATATGTATCCAAACACACACACATGTATAAGTAAGCATCATATTTATAAATAAATATGATACTTATACTGTCCCACTGAAATGCTCACCCACACTGCATGAAGATCATAGTGGGGATATGTTGGAACAAATAACGATGATTTTTTCAGCATCCGCTTACACCTCGTTCAGGCTCTGCCTGCAATAGAAAACAAAGTCATCTGTTACACATGTGTATTTGTAAGAATACATATAAAAATTTAGTGAGTATTTCATTCTTTAATAATTATTCGTCTTTAATATTTTCCATAGCCATGCGTATATTCTTTGGTCTCCTGTTTATTATAATAACAATTAATCAGTACCTCTTCTTATTTCAGTTGTATACTTCATAATGTCGCATTGTGTAGAAGTGCTGAATGCTGTAAGGATGACGATTCATTTTTCTTGTTATATGCACTCTTATTTTCTTTATTTTACTTCCATTAAATGTACATCACTTTCAGTTTTATTTATCAAATTTTGAACAATATACTAAATAAATATACGTATCCAAACACACACACATGTATAAGTAAGCATCACTTTTATAAATAAATATGATACTTACACTTTCCCACTGAAAGCCTCATGCACACTGCTTGATGATCACACTGGGGCCAATCAGAACAAATATCTATGATTTTTTCAGCTCCGGTTTATATAGGGATAGAAATTTCTGTGGTAGTTAAGTAGATTCACAAGTTTAATTCTGAATAGGTGCATGTCCATGCAGTGTTAAACATGTTGTTGAGACAGGTTGAATTATGCTCTGACTGGCCCATGAACATGTCGGTCTCTGGGCCAAAATTACTTTTAAAAGGGTCATAATGTTCATGACACATTACTATTTTCAAAACTTAACAATATTTCTATATATATATAAATTCTATTAATTAATTATTATAACTGGGGTGTTTGCTGTATTCTAAATTTTATTTCTCCCAGTATAAGTGCCCTGTGGGGCAGAATTTTATAATAGTATTAGGCACTTGGCCAAATTTTTGAATTTATTATGTCCTGGCGACTACTGGAGTTGCATATGTATAATCTAATACACATGTAATGTTATGCACAAATTAAGAATGGTAAACCTAACATGGATTTCCATAAAATAATTAATGATTTACCTCATGGGGGTAGAAAAAGTTGTGGCAAGAGATCTATGTAATAATTGTCCTGTATTGTGGAACATGTGATGTATTGTATATTTGTGTGTGTATTTTGTGGGGTTCTATATGTATTTACATTTGGGTGTATTTTTGGGGGAGTTAGATATAGGGCTTATAAAAGAAAAGATGAAACATAGGGTTATATATCCATTTAATTTTGATGACAATTAATTAATTCGATCTCTATTAATTTTTGATTAATATTTTTTCTAAGAGAGTTAATTTATTTTAATTAACTTTAATAAAGAGTATGTAGATTTGTCTCTATTTAATTTTAATTAATTTTGTTTGAGAATTAGTTATTCTAATTAAACTTATTAAGAAGTCTATAAATTTTATCTCAATTAAGTTTCAATTGATCATTTTAAAGAGAAGATAGAAAATAAATTTTATATTTATTAATAATTTTCAGGAAACATTACTTAAAGAAAATTAACGATTTTAATTTTAATTCATTTTAAAGAGGAGATAGCAATTAAATTTTATATGTGTTAATAATTTTCAGGTGATATTATTTAAAGAGAATAAATTATTTTAATTAACAGTTTTAAGGGGAAAATAGATTCTCAATGTTACATTTATTGATTTTGTTGTTAATATTTTTTAAAAAAGGAGATAGAATAATAAAAGGGATTTTATTAATTGTTAATTTTATGAGTTTTCATTGCAAGTCCCGTCTCACTGGATCCAGCGCATTTTTGGCTTCTCTAGGCTTTGGTCTAGTTCTAATTATCTTGTGGGCCCTCTTTAGAAAAAAAAAAAATTTTTCAAAAAAAAAAGAATCTTTTTTTTACCAGTCTAAGTTAAAGCGGGGTTACAAATGTGTTTATGTGTCACTGCTACCTATAGTGAATCATTTGTATTGTACATAACAAATAGTATTCTGACTGTACACGTTTTTCATCTGACAAGAATTTTATACTTAGGCAAACTCATTTAATGGTGTAACCTTGTGTAATATGTGCCAAACAAGTATTCATAAAATTAATATTTGTGTCAAATTGTGTTTTATTTATTTCAAACAAAATCTGTTTTGTGGACATAACTTTATGTCCAATACAATTATTACGTTATATCTTTTTAGTATCCCTTATAGATTTGCGTGATCAAAACTTTTAATACTAAAACTTTTTTCAGCTGATAACCATGCTTTGTTGAGATTATTAACGAAAAGTTTTGCTCATTCAGTGATGTGGCATCTTCAGTGATAAAGTTGAGTCTCATCGTGGTAAAACTACTGAAGACTTCATAGAATTGGAAAATTAATGAAAATAATATTCTTACAACCAGTGACAAGAATTATGAACTTAAAACAGTGGAATGAATTATTGAATACCAGATACTCTCAATTGCTAAAACAAACACACTTATATTACAACAGTTCTCTTTATATAATTATCCAGGACACACTGTATAGCCTACAAACAGTAATAAAAAAATCACAATAATTTACAACACAAATAAACAATTGATCATTTGTCACTTTCATTAAAAACTGCTGTCTAATATCATCCTATATGAATGCACAACCTACTACACCAACTTTCTAAAACTCAGCTGGTGGCAACATCCTAATTATCAGGCTAATGTGAGAAAGTTCCAGATGAATGCCAAGAGTGTGGCTCTAGAATATTCTGCAGTGCTGCTGATTAACAGTATGTGATCAGCATCACATAGAGTACTACACATTTAAGCTATCTAATTGACTTGGTATTACAATATTAGTAAAATGTGCTTGTTAACCAAATAGTGTGTTGTTACTCCTGAAAATCCCATTTCACTAAGAGCATTTTAGAAGTCTGGGTTATCTTTTATGTTTCACTCCACAAACATGCCTTTAGTTCAGCATTTCTTAACCTATTGGGCATGAGCCACTGCTGGGTCCCGAGAGGGCATTTGGAGGGTTGCAAAGTCAGGTTCGGAAATTTATTTACTGTGTCTTAAAAACCTACTACATGTAAATAACTAAGATATATCATTTTAACAATTTAAATTCAACCTGTTTTGTACATAGTCTAAACTGTACATTTTTGTTATTCATGCTCTACCATTGCTTTTTACCAGCTCTGATGTTTAACTCTCTATAACCAGATTGAAAGTTGCTTCCCAGAGGGATACAGTGAATTCAATTGGATTCAAGACCCATTCTTGTATTTTGAAAGTTCTAACATGTTCTCAGTAAAACTAAATGAGCAATTGTGTGATATCATCTGCGATGCTGGGATTAAAACTAAATTTTTAGTAAATTATTTTGTATAGTTAGTGATAACATGAGACATGTTATGGACAACAAAATCCATAAACTTTTAGATTCTGACTTAACAAAGTTCTGGATATCTTTAAGAGATGAATATCCTGAACTTTCAGAGTATCATCCCATTCATCTCCTCATTCTTGAGTGAAATGGGATTTTCATCTCAAGTGAAAAGCAAGCACAGAAATAGACTTGACGCACACTCAGATTTATGACTTAATTTAACCATTCTTGAATCCAACATACCCCAGCTTTTGCAGAAAAAGCAGCCCCAACTGTCACATTAGTAACTAATGATTAGTTAGGCAAGTAAAAACTTTTGTTTTTAACTTCAGCATGTGTTTATGAGAGCAAATTAATCTTTTGAATTACATATTTGCTTTTTGCTTTTCTATAATTAAGTGTATATATAATTTGTTTAAGCATAAAAGAAGGCTTAAAGTTCTCAGTGTTACCAAAATTATGATTATAAAGTGGGTGCACACCCCTACAAGTAGTTTTGCCACGCACATCCCTACAAGTCTAATTAATTTTAAAAATCTAAAAGGTTAAGTTAGATAATTAAACATAGACACAATCTCCCAAAATCGTCTCTGTACCGTAATTATGTGCGATAAATGGAAACTAATTTCTGTACTTCCAATAAATACACCCTTTTAATAAAATACAGTATGTGCCAATAAACCCCAATAAAATATGCACCAATAACGAAGCCTACTATCTAAGTTAGATAATTAAACTTAGACACAACCTCCCAAAATCGTCTCTGTACCGTAATTATGTGCGATAAATGGAAACTAATTTCTGTACTTCCAATAAATACACCCTTTTAATAAAATATGTACCAATAAACTCCAATAAAATATGTACGAATAACGTAGCCTACTAGGTTATACGTTCTAAATTGGAAGTACGGATAGGTTTTAATTCGAATAAATACAGCCTTTAATGTATATACAGCCTTTTATCCATACAATAAATACATCCTTTGAATGTACACTAACAAAGGGAATTTTTGTTAAATCTAATTAATTTTAAAAATCTAAAATGTTAAGTTACATTGTTAAACGTAGACACAACCTCCAAAAATCGTCTGTGTACCGTAATTATGTGCGATAAATGGAAACTAATTTCTGTACTTCCAATAAATACACCCTTTTAATAAAATATGTGCCAATAAACCCCAATAAAATATGCAAATAGGTTATAGGTCTACGTTCTAAATTGGAACTAGGTTTTAATTCCGGTACTTCGAATAAATACAGCCTTTAATGTTATGTACAGCAGCCTTGTATCCATACAATAATTTAATGTACACTAACAAAGGAAATTTTTGTTAAATCTAATTAATTTTAAAAATCTAAAAGGTTAAGTTGCATTGTTAAACATAGACATAACCTCCATAAAACGTCTGTGTACCGTAATTATGTGCGATAAATGGAAAATAATTTCTGTACTTCCAGTAAATACACCCTTTTATTGTACACTAACAAAGTAAATTTTACTTGTTACATTGTCGTACACAACCTCCATAACCTGCCATTAGTTACTTGTGAAGAAAACAGTTCTAGTACACATCGAACACGGAAAAAATACAAACGCAGAGATGGAAGTTGTCTTTGGCCGCAGGCTATAGTGAAAGACCCCAAACTACAAATAATGGCTACTTAGGCCTATGAAAATGCCTAACTGTCAAGAACAAACAACTATAAATTATAATAAGTTAACAAAGAAATTAGCAAATCCGAGGTGAAAAACTAACCAAGGATAATTTGTAAATCATTTTTAAAGCAAAATATTATAATAAGGATTTGAATTAAAAGAGAAATGTAATTAGCAAATATTAAAATAATTGTAAAATCATAAAACATAAAATAACCCAAACTTGTGGGGTATCAAAATAATCTTTGAAAGGAAATACAAATAACAGTGATAATAGTTAATACTTAGGAGGGAAGATAGAGGAATAAAAGCAATCAGAAGATATACAAGGATTTTGAAAAGAATTCAAATTTTGATAACAATGTTTTTATGTCAATCTAAGCGAATCAGATTTAATTAGTAACCATAGCAACTGCCGTTAGGGACAGAATTACCGTTGAATACGTTACTCGTAAAGCGTCACTCTTGCCGAACAGAAGCCAAATTTTGGAAGACGAATTTTTAATCAAAAAATGTAAAAATAGTAAACGAAATTCAAAACAATGATAAAATAAGAAGCAGACAAACAACTGGAACAGTCAACTGATGCCAAGGACCATTTTACCAGGAAATTCAATGAAAATATGACCACATCTAATATGAAAAGGACGCCAGACCTACTAAAGCCCCAAGATTAATGAAAACAGAAAACGATTGCAGCCCAATCCTCTTCCAACTCAATGATTGAAAACACTAAGTCATCTGATGTGTAAATATCCGTGAATTACCCTATTTCCAAAAAAATAAAGTCACTTTAAATATTTACAAAGGTAATTTGAACTCTCACTATAAACCGAATATTCTCTTTCAAAGATTAATTAAGAAAAATAACACCCTGAAAATTTGTTAACATAAACCATAACGTGTTGTTTGAATACGAACTTTAGAAACACATTTAACGACACTACAGAACAGATTATAACCACACACCTTATGATTTAAGTACACATAAAGTAAGGTAATGTACTTTTTATTGTAATCATAGGAATTATTTGTCTTGTAATCAAAAGAATCACAGATTTTGGAACGAAAATAATTGTAATAACTAAACCGCTCAGCAGCCATGCTGATATGTGTACTTCGTTACCAAAATCGATTCGTCATCCTGAAAAAAATTGTTTCATGTAAAATGTCGGTGCAAATTTATTAATCAACCAATATAATTTAATTGTCAAACTGAAAATTTATTTATCAACCATTAAAATAACTAGTACAGGGAGTAACCAGTGTTATTATTTCATAGGGAGTGTATCATATAATTTGTGTTTGTTAGCAAATTAGCTTTGAAGGTACAGTGCTCACGCGGCAAATCGACACACTGCTTGATTGAGTCAGTCGTCTAATCAAGGCGGGAAGTATTTGAATTCCCCGGCCGTCACAGCTGTGAACTTAGTTAAACCATATTATCTAAGAATTTTGATTGTTTTTAATAAACAATTTGGCGCCACCCGGGAATCACAAATCCCTATTTACTAACAGGTAAGAATACTACCGCGTTGTACTGGTAATTACAACATCGCTACGGACATCGTTAGCGCAAGAATAGATATAATGACCCCAGTGCGAGACGAACGCACTACACATATACAATATACTCGTCGTTTACAGAGACGAACCAGTTTAATCGTTACAGTTACACATGTGTATTTGTAAGTATACATATAAAAATTTAGTGAGTATTTCATTCTTCAAAAATTAGTCGTCTTTAATATTTTACATAGCCATGTTTATCTTCTTTGTGTTCATTTTTATTATAATAACAATTAATCAGTTCCTCTTCTTATTTCAGTTGTTTGCTTCATAATGTCACATAGTGTAGAAGTGTTGTATGTTATACGGATGAAGATTAATTTTTCTTGATATATGCACTCTTATTTTCTTTATTTTACTTCCATTAAATGTACATCACTTTCAGTTGTGTTTATCAAATTTTAAACAATATACTAAATAAATATATGTATCCAAACACACACACATGTATAAGTAAGCATCGCATTTATAAATAAATATGATACTTACACTGTCCCGCTGAAAGGCTCACCCACACTGCATGAAGATCATACTGGGGACATGTTGGAACAAATAACGATGAATTGTTCAGCCTCCGGCTACACCTCGTTCAGGCTCTGCCTGCAATAGAAAAGAAAATCATCTGTTACACATGTGTATTTGTAAGAATACATATAAAAATTTAGTGAGTATTTCATTCTTCAATAATTATTCGTCTTTAATATTTTCCATAGCCATGCATATCTTCTTTGGTCTCATTTTTATTATAATAACAATTAATCAGTACCTCTTCTTATTTCAGTTGTATACTTCACAATGTCTCATAGTGTAGAAGTGCTGAATTCTGTAAGGATGACGATTCATTTTTCTTGTTATATGCAGTCTTATTTTCTTTATTTTAATTCCATTAAATGTACATCACTTTCAGTTTTGTTTATCAAATTTTGAACCATATACTAAATAAATATACGTATCCAAACACACACACATGTATAAGTAAGCATCATATTTATTAATAAATATGATACTTACACTGTCCCACTAAAAGGCTCACCCACACTGCTTGAAGATCTTACTGGGGACATGTTGGAACAAATAACGATGAATTGTTCAGCCTCCGCTTACACCTCGATCAGGCTCTGCCTGCAATAGAAAATAAAATCATCTGTTACACATGTGTATTTGTAAGTATACATATAAATATTTAGTGAGTATTTCATTCTTCAATAATTAGTCTTGTTTAATATTTTATATAGCCATGGTTATCTTCTTTGTGTTCATTTTTATTATAATAACAATTAATCAGTTTCCTTTCTTATTTCAGTTGTTTGCTTCATAATTTCACATTGTGTAGAAGTGTTGTATGTTATATGGATGACGATTCATTTTTCATGATATATGCACTATTATTTTCTTTATTTTACTTCCATTAAATATACATCACTTTCAGTTGTGTTTATCAAATTTTGAACAATATACTAAATAAATATATGTATCCAAACACACACACATGTATAAGTAAGCATTGTGCCGAATCTAGTATCAGATCGGCGAAACACCAGTATATATATTGTCCGGTAGTAGTTAAATGCAGTACTGAATTTGAAGCGCTTTAATTAGTGCTGCACCCTTGCCGTGGACATAAGAAATACTACCGGTGAAGAGAGAAAGCTCGATTGGTGCTGCATTCTGGTGCCTAGCCGCTGTAGGCAAACGAAGTTGCCGGAAATAATTCTGATTAAGATTGTCTTGCATCAACCATTGTCAAGTTTGGCCGCCTTGTTCTTCTCCGGTAAGATGAAGATATTTGCATCTATAATTCTTCCCACTATGTTAGGCTAGATCTGTAAACGACTGCGGTAAGTCTCGCCAATACTTTCATATTAATTGTATTTAATATTTCACTAAAGAAAGTCTTGTATAATAGGCCTAAGTAAGTGGATTTCTGATAACTTGTAAAAACCGCATGGCGGTTGTGCAATGCGTAATTTGGTCTAAGTTGAATACAACTTTTACTAGTATTGATAGTAAAACTTTATTCATATCAGGAAGCTTACTGGGGCACCAATTGAGAGTCATATAATCGCCAAATGGAATTAATTCATATAGTAAAGAAGATGTAATCAGATTTAACCTTTCTTGACCACGTGGTACCAATATATTCAGACTATGTTAAAGCTTCTTAAAATTGTAACAAGCCATAATTAACTATCAAAAATTCAAACATGGTAACCCACATGGGTGAAGTTATTATTATAAAGATTTACTGTACTAAATATTTTCAAATAGGGCCTGTTGGCCATATAACTTTGTCAAGTTTTATATTTAGGTAGCTCTAAAGCTGTGTTAACTTTATATATGTATTTTGGGGGGGTGTGCGAACTTCTCTGGGCATTGGGTTGTGTACTCTGGCTGATATATAATGTTGTGTAATTAGGGTCCACCGAACAAGTCGAGAGAAAGCCTAACAACATGACCTGAACCTGTAACACCATTCGTTCTCTTTTCATCTACCGGAGGAATAGCCAGGAAGCCACACCAACACCTGTAATGTAAGCCACGAGATTGCCACCTCACCCCCATGGACAAAAATCAGGTGATCTCAAACCAATATATTATGTACACATAGAGTCAGCACTCAATAAGACCCAGTGAACCAGTTCTATCTATCAACCACAACACTTTCAAGTTTTTAAACATTTAATTGGATCCCCAATTAACGGGACAGTTTAGTGTGTGAACTGGCTGTAAAATTATTTGTAAATTTTATTAAATTTGTTGTAAAATTGTCAGCTCAGAGACTGGCATGTATCTGAGACAGTTTAACATTCAAACGTATAATTCCCTCTTATTTCAGTATATGTGTTTCTTTACAGCTTTTAAGTCATTATTTAATTGGTAATTTCTTGAGTTC
The DNA here is from genome assembly GCA_034769895.1 of Magicicada septendecula. NCBI lineage: Eukaryota > Metazoa > Arthropoda > Insecta > Hemiptera > Cicadidae > Magicicada > Magicicada septendecula. The sequence continues at coordinate 179,448,755 of CM068369.1, read as the reverse complement.
AATTTAGTGTTCATTTTATATATTTATTTTATAAATTTGAAATTCAGTTTGGTTCATATTGTATAGAAATTTCTGGGGTAGTTAGGTGGATTTTCACAAGTTTAATCCTGAGGGGGTGCTTGTTCATACAGTATTAAACTTGTTGTTGAGACAGGTTAAATTATGCATCGACTGGCAAACGAACATGTCGGTCTCTGGGCCAAAAGTACTTTTTAAAAGAGTTATAATATTCATGACATATTTCTATTTTCACTACTTAGCAATGTTTCTATATATATATATATTCTATTAATTAATTATGATAACTGGGGGGGTGTTCATTGTTTTCTAAATTTTTATTTCTCACAGTATAAGAGCCCAGTGGGGCAGAATTGTATAACAGTATTAGGCACTTAGCCAAATTTTGGATTTTATTATGTCCTGGGGACTACTGAGTTGCATAAGCATTATCTAAAACACATGTCATGTGTTATGAACCAATTAAGTTTTGTAATCCTAACATGGATGTCCGTAAAAGAATTATTAATATACCTCATGGGGGTAAGAAAAGGGCGTGGCAAGGAATCTTTGTATAATTGTATTGTATTGTGGAATATGTAATGTATTGTACATTTGTGTGTGTATTTTGGGGGGTTATATGTATTGTACATTTAGATGTATTTTTGGAGGGGAGTTTATATATAGGGTTTTTAGAGAAGAAAAATGAAACATAGGATTATATATCCTTTTAATTTTAATAACAAGTATTTATTCTATCTCAATTAAATTTTGCTGAATATTTCTTCTAAGAAAGTAATTTATTTTAATTAACTTGAATAACAATGATGTGGATTTGTCACTATTTAATATTTTAATTAATTTGTTTGAGAATTTGTTATTCTAATTTGTATTATCAAGAAGTCTATAAAAATTATCTCCATTAAGTTCAATGGATCATTTTAAAGTGAACATAGAAAATAAATTTTATATTATTAATATTTTGCAGGAAACTTTATTTCAAGAATAGTAATGATTTTAAATTTTAATTCATTTTAAAGAGAGATAGCAAATATATTTTATAGGTGTTAATAAATATTTTCAGGTGACCTTGTTGAAAGAGTATAAATTATTTTAATTGACAATTTAAGGGAATTATAAATTTCTGACTGTTATGTTTATCAATTTTGTTATTAATATTGTTTTCAGATGAGATAGAATAATAAAAGGGATTTTATTAATTGTTTAATTTATGAGTTTTCATTGCAAGTCCCGTCTCACTGGATCCAGCGCATTTTTGGCTTCTCTAGGCTTTGGTCTAGTTCTAATTAACTTGTGGCCCGTCTTTTCAAAAAAAAAAAAAAAAAATTAAAAAAAAATAAATATTATACTTACGGTGTCCCACTGAAAGCCTCACGCACACTGCTTGATGATCACACTGCGGCCAATCAGCACAAATAACTATGATTTATTCAGCCTCTGCTTATACCTATTTCTGCCTCTGCCTGCAATAGAAAAGAAAATCATGTGTTATACATGTGTATTTGTAGGTATACATATAAAAATTAGTGAGTTTTTCAATCTTCAAAAATTACTCGTCTTTAATATTTTACTTAGCCATGCGTATCTTCTTTTTGTTCATTTTTATTATAATAACAATTAATCAGTTCCTCTTCTTACTAGGGGTAACCCAAAAGTAAGGTCTCCAAAGGACTAGAGCCGCAGGGAAATATTTTGGGCGGCAGTTGGCAGCACTGCTGTGTGCGGCCATCTCCCCTCTTTCAAATAAGAAGTCGCTGAGCTCGCTCGGTTGATTAGTCTTGGCTTGACAGCCATTAAGAATGGAGTTCCCAATCGCTGTTCCCGCCAAGCGCGGACTTCGCGAAGTCATTCGATTTCTTAACGCAAAAGGTGTTAAAAATGTCCGCAAGTGGTGTAGAGAGTTTAAAGCTGGTTGTACAGAAATTCATGATGACGAAAGAAGCGGGAGACTGTCAGTGTCAGACGAGATGATCAAGAAACTTTACGAAGTCGTGCGAGAAGATCGGAGGATCATTATCCATGAGCTCTTTTGTTTCCTTTACTGACATTTCGAAATCCACCATTGAGAGGATTGTGACTGAAAAGTTGAAATATCAGAAGGTGTGCACAAGGTGGGTTCCGCGAATGCTCACAGAAGACCACAAACGGCAATGCGTCGAAGCTGCCCACGAATTTCTTGAGCGCTATGCAGACGAAAGAGACGACTTTTTGAATTCCATTGTCACAAGTGATGAACCGTGGGTTCACCACTTCACACCTGAATCCAAACGACAATCACTTGAGTGGCGGCATCCAACTTCGCCAAGGCGGCGAAAATTCAAACAAACACAGTCTATCGGCAAGATCATGGCGACTGTGTTTTGGGATCGGAAAGGTGTATTGTTGATCGATTTCATGCCTACTGGGACCACAATAAACGCAGACGCGTATTGTGAGACACTCAAAAAACTCAAACGGGCAATTCAGGACCGGAGAAAAGGAATGCTCAACAAGGGCGTGTCCATTCTTCAAGACAATGCTCGACTCATGTCGCCTGCGCAACCGCCGATCTTCTGAACCAATTTGGATGGGACATTATTACACACCCCCCTATAGTCCGGACTTGGCACCTTGTGACTATCATTTGTTTACACATTTGAAAGAACATTTGGGTGGAATGCGATTCGACGACGATGACGAGGTGAAAGACGAGGTCAAACGCTATCTCAATTGCATGGCAGCGAGTTTCTATGACAATGGCATACTAAAACTGCCACAGCGGCTCGAAAAATGCAATTGAACGTAACAGCGATAATGTTGAAAAACAGCGTGTTCTTATGCTTCACAACCATGTAAAAAGTTTTGATAATACATTTTTTTTTCTATTTTTAAAAAATATGGAGACCTTATTTTTGGGTTACTCCTCGTATTTCAGTTGTTTGCTTCATAATGTCACATACTGTAGAAGTGTTGTATGTTATACGGATGACGATTCATTTTTCTTCTTATATGCACTCTTATTTTCTGTATTTTACTTCCATTAAATGTACATCACTTTCAGTTTTGTTTATCTTATTTTGAACAATATACTAAAAAAATATATGTATCCAAACACACACATGTATAAGTAAGCATCGCATTTATAAATAAATATGATACTTACACTGTCCCGCTGAAAGGCTCACCCACACTGCATGAAGATCATACTGGGGACATGTTGGAACAAATAACGATGAATTGTTCAGCCTCCGCTTACACCTCGATCAGGCTCTGCCTGCAATAGAAAATAAAATCATCTGTTACACATGTGTATTTGTAAGAATACATATAAAAATTTAGTGAGTATTTCATTCTTCAATATTTATTCGTCTTTAATATTTTCTATAGCCATGCGTATCTTTTTTGGTCTCATGTTTATTATAATAACAATTAATCAGTACCTCTTCTTATTTCAGTTGTTTGCTACAAAATGTCACATAGTGTAGAAGTGTTGTATATTATACGGATGACGATTCATTTTTCTTGTTATATGCACTCTTATTTTCTTTATTTTACTTCCATTTAATGTATATCACTTTCAGTTTTGTTTATCAAATTTTGAAAAATATACTAAATAAATATATGTATCCAAACACACACATATGTATAAGTAAGCATCACATTTATAAATAAATATGATACTTACACTGTCCCACTGAAAGGCTCACCCACACTGCTTGAAGATCATACTGGGGCCATGTTGGAACAAATAACGATGAATTGTTCAGCCTCCGCTTACACCTCGATCAGGCTCTGCCTGCAATAGAAAAGAAAATCATCTGTTACACATGAGTATTTGTAAGTATACATATAAAAATATAGTGAGTATTTCATTCTTCAATAATTATTCATCTTTAATATTTTCCATAGCCATGCATATCTCCTTTGGTCTCATTTTTATTATAAAAACAATTAATCAGTACCTCTTCTTATTTCAGTTGTATACTTCACAATGGCTCATAGTGTAGATGTGCTGAATTCTGTAAGGATGACGATTCATTTTTCTTGTTACATGCACTCTTATTTTCTTTATTTTAATTCCATTAAATGTACATCACTTTCAGTTTGGTTATCAAATTTTGAACAATATACTAAATAAATATATGTATCCAAACACACACACATGTATAAGTAAGCATCACATTTATTAATAACTATGATACTTACACTGTCCCCTAAAAGGCTCACCCACACTGCTTGAAGATCTTACTGGGGACATGTTGGAACAAATAACGATGAATTGTTCAGCCTCCGCTTACACCTCGATCAGGCTCTGCCTGCAATAGAAAATAAAATCATCTGTTACACATGTGTATTTGTAAGTATACATATAAATATTTAGTGAGTATTTCATTCTTCAATAATTAGTCTTCTTTAATATTTTATATAGCCATGCTTATCTTCTTTGTGTTCATTTTTATTATAATAACAATTAATCAGTTCCTCTTCTTATTTCAGTTGTTTGCTTCATAATTTCACATAGTGTAGAAGTGTTGTATGTTATATGGATGACGATTCATTTTTCATGATATATGCACTATTATTTTCTTTATTTTACTTCCATTAAATATACATCACTTTCAGTTGTGTTTATCAAATTTTGAACAATATACTAAATAAATAAATGTATCCAAACACACACACATGTATAAGTAAGCATCACATTTATAAATAAATATGATACTTACGGTGTCCCACTGAAAGCCTCACGCACAATGCTTGATGATCACACTGCGGCCAATCAGCACAAATAACTATGATTTATTCAGCCTCTGCTTATACCTATTTCTGCCTCTGCCTGCAATAGAAAAGAAAATCATGTGTTATACATGTGTATTTGTAGGTATACATATAAAAATTAACAAGTTTTTCAATATTCAAAAATTACTCGTCTTTAATATTTTACTTAGCCATGCGTATCTTCTTTTTGTTCATTTTTATTATAATAACAATTAATCAGTTCCTCTTCTTACTAGGGGTAACCCAAAAGTAAGGTTTCCAAAGGACTAGAGCCGCAGGGAAATATTTTGGGCGGCAGTTGGCAGCACTGCTGTGTGCGGCAATCTCCCCTCTTTCAAACAAGAAATCGCTGAGCTCGCTCGGTCGATTAGTCTTGGCTTGGCAGCCGTTAAGAATGGAGTTCCCAATCGCTGTTCCCGCCAAGTGCGGACTTCGCGAAGTCATTCGATTTCTTAACGCAAAAGGTGTTAAAAATGTCCGCAAGTGGTGTAGAGAGTTTAAAGCTGGTTGTACAGAAATTCATGATGACGAAAGAAGCGGGAGACTGTCAGTGTCAGACGAGATGATCAAGAAACTTTACGAAGTCGTGCGAGAAGATCGGAGGATCATTATCCATGAGCTCTTTTGTTTCCTTTACTGACATTTCGAAATCCACCATTGAGAGGATTGTGACTGAAAAGTTGAAATATCAGAAGGTGTGCACAAGGTGGGTTCCGCGAATGCTCACAGAAGACCACAAACGGCAATGCGTCGAAGCTGCCCGCGAATTTCTTGAGCGCTATGCAGACGAAAGAGACGACTTTTTGAATTCCATTGTCACAAGTGATGAACCGTGGGTTCACCACTTCACACCTGAATCCAAACGACAATCACTTGAGTGGCGGCATCCAACTTCGCCAAGGCGGCGAAAATTCAAACAAACACAGTCTATCGGCAAGATCATGGCGACTGTGTTTTGGGATCGGAAAGGTGTATTGTTGATCGATTTCATGCCTACTGGGACCACAATAAACGCAGACGCGTATTGTGAGACACTCAAAAAACTCAAACGGGCAATTCAGGACCGGAGAAAAGGAATGCTCAACAAGGGCGTGTCCATTCTTCACGACAATGCTCGACTCATGTCGCCTGCGCAACCGCCGATCTTCTGAACCAATTTGGATGGGACATTATTACACACCCCCCTATAGTCCGGACTTGGCACCTTGTGACTATCATTTGTTTACACATTTGAAAGAACATTTGGGTGGAATGCGATTCGACGACGATGACGAGGTGAAAGACGAGGTCAAACGCTATCTCAATTGCATGGCAGCGAGTTTCTATGACAATGGCATACTAAAACTGCCACAGCGGCTCGAAAAATGCAATTGAACGTAACAGCGATAATGTTGAAAAACAGCGTGTTCTTATGCTTCACAACCATGTAAAAAGTTTTGATAATACATTTTTTTTTCAATTTTTAAAAAATATGGAGACCTTATTTTTGGGTTACTCCTCGTATTTCAGTTGTTTGCTTCATAATGTCACATACTGTAGAAGTGTTGTATGTTATACGGATGACGATTCATTTTTCTTCTTATATGCACTCTTATTTTCTGTATTTTACTTCCATTAAATGTACATCACTTTCAGTTTTGTTTATCTTATTTTGAACAATATACTAAAAAAATATATGTATCCAAACACACACATGTATAAGTAAGCATCGCATTTATAAATAAATATGATACTTACACTGTCCCGCTGAAAGGCTCACCCACACTGCATGAAGATCATACTGGGGACATGTTGGAACAAATAACGATGAATTGTTCAGCCTCCGCTTACACCTCGATCAGGCTCTGCCTGCAATAGAAAATAAAATCATCTGTTACACATGTGTATTTGTAAGAATACATATAAAAATTTAGTGAGTATTTCATTCTTCAATATTTATTCGTCTTTAATATTTTCCATAGCCATGCGTATCTTTTTTGGTCTCATGTTTATTATAATAACAATTAATCAGTACCTCTTCTTATTTCAGTTGTTTGCTACAAAATGTCACATAGTGTAGAAGTGTTGTATATTATACGGATGACGATTCATTTTTCTTGTTATATGCACTCTTATTTTCTTTATTTTACTTCCATTTAATGTATATCACTTTCAGTTTTGTTTATCAAATTTTGAAAAATATACTAAATAAATATATGTATCCAAACACACACATATGTATAAGTAAGCATCACATTTATAAATAAATATGATACTTACACTGTCCCACTGAAAGGCTCACCCACACTGCTTGAAGATCATACTGGGGACATGTTGGAACAAATAACGATGAATTGTTCAGGCTCCGCTTACACCTCGATCAGGCTCTGCCTGCAATAGAAAATAAAATCATCTGTTACACATGTGTATTTGTAAGTATACATATAAATATTTAGTGAGTATTTCATTCTTCAATAATTAGTCTTCTTTAATATTTTATATAGCCATGCTTATCTTCTTTGTGTTCATTTTTATTATAATAACAATTAATCAGTTCCTCTTCTTATTTCAGTTGTTTGCTTCATAATTTCACATAGTGTAGAAGTGTTGTATGTTATATGGATGACGATTCATTTTTCATGATATATGCACTATTATTTTCTTTATTTTACTTCCATTAAATATACATCACTTTCAGTTGTGTTTATCAAATTTTGAACAATATACTAAATAAGTAAATGTATCCAAACACACACACATGTATAAGTAAGCATCACATTTATAAATAAATATGATACTTACGGTGTCCCACTGAAAGCCTCACGCACAATGCTTGATGATCACACTGCGGCCAATCAGCACAAATAACTATGATTTATTCAGCCTCTGCTTATACCTATTTCTGCCTCTGCCTGCAATAGAAAAGAAAATCATGTGTTATACATGTGTATTTGTAGGTATACATATAAAAATTAATAAGTTTTTCAATATTCAAAAATTACTCGTCTTTAATATTTTACTTAGCCATGCGTATCTTCTTTTTGTTCATTTTTATTATAATAACAATTAATCAGTTCCTCTTCTTACTAGGGGTAACCCAAAAGTAAGGTTTCCAAAGGACTAGAGCCGCAGGGAAATATTTTGGGCGGCAGTTGGCAGCACTGCTGTGTGCGGCAATCTCCCCTCTTTCAAACAAGAAATCGCTGAGCTCGCTCGGTCGATTAGTCTTGGCTTGGCAGCCGTTAAGAATGGAGTTCCCAATCGCTGTTCCCGCCAAGTGCGGACTTCGCAAAGTCATTCGATTTCTTAACGCAAAAGGTGTTAAAAACGTCCGCAAGTGGTGTAGAGAGTTTAAAGCTGGTTGTACAGAAATTCATGATGATGAAAGAAGCGAGAGACTGTCAGTGTCAGACGAGATGATCAAGAAACTTTACGAAGTCGTGTGTGAAGATCGGAGGATCATTATCCATGAGCTCTCTTGTTTCCTTTACTGACGTTTCGAAATCCACCATTGAGAGGATTTTGACTGAAAAGTTGAAATATCAGAAGGTGTGCACAAGGTGGGTTCCGCGAATGCTCACAGAAGACCACAAACGGCAATGCGTCGAAGCTGCCCACGAGTTTCTTGAGCGCTATGCAGACGAAAGAGACGACTTTTTGAATTCCATTGTCACAGGTGACGATACGTGGGTTCACCACTTCACACCTGAATCCAAATGACAATCACTTGAGTGGCGGCATCCAACTTCGCCAAGGCGGCGAAAATTCAAACAAACACAGTCTACCGGCAAGATCATGGCGACTGTGTTTTGGGATCGGAAAGGTGTATTGTTGATCGATTTCATGCCTACTGGGACCACAATAAACGCAGACGCATATTGTGAGACACTCAAAAAACTCAAACGGGCAATTCAGGACCAGAGAAGAGGAATGCTCACCAAGGGCGTGTCCATTCTTCACGACAATGCTTGACTCATGTCGCCTGCGCAACAGCCGATCTTCTGAACCAATTTGGATGGGACATTATTACCCACCCCCCTATAGTCCGGACTTGGCACCTTGTGACTATCATTTGTTTACACATTTGAAAGAACATTTGGGTGGAATGCGATTCGACGACGATGACGAGGTGAAAGACGAGGTCAAACGCTATCTCAATTGCATGGCGGCGAGTTTCTATGACAATGGCATAGTAAAACTGCCACAGCGGCTCGAAAAATGCATTGAACGTAACAGCGATTATGTTGAAAAATAGTGTGTTCTTATGCTTCACAACCATGTAAAAAGTTTTGATAATACATTTTTTTTTCTATTTTTAAAAAATATGGAGACCTTATTTTTGGGTTACCCCTCGTATTTCAGTTGTTTGCTTCATAATGTCACATAGTGTAGAAGTGTTGTATGTTTTACGGATGACGATTCATTTTTCTTGTTATATGCACTCTTATTTTCTTTATTTTACTTCCATTAAATGTACATCACTTTCAGTTTTGTTTATCAAATTTTGAAAAATATACTAAAAAAATATATGTATCCAAACACACACACATGTATAAGTAAGCATGACATTTATAAATAAATACGATACTTACACTGTCCCACTGAAAGGCTCACCCACACTGCTTGAAGATCATACAGATCATACTGGGTTGTTGGAACAAATAACGATGCATTGTTCAGCATCCGCTTACATCTCGCTCAAACTCTGCCTGCAATAGAAAAGAAAATCATCTGTTACACATGTGTATTTGTAAGTATACATATAAATATTTAGTGAGTATTTCATTCTTCAATAATTATTCGTCTTTAATATTTTCCATAACCATGCGTATCTTCTTTGTGTTCATTTTTATTATAATAACAATTATTCAGTTCCTCTTCCTATTTCAGTTGTATGCTTCATAATGTCACATAGTGTAGAAGTGTTGTATGTTATACGGATGACGATTCATTTTTCTTGTTATTTGCACTCTTATTTTCTTTATTTTACTTCCATTAAATGTACATCACTTTCAGTTTTGTTTATCAAATTTTGAACAATATGCTAAATAAATATATGTATCCAAACACACACATGTACAAGTAAGCATCACATTTAAAAATAAATATGATACTTACACTATCCCACTAAAAGGCTCACCCACACTGCTTGAAGATCTTACTGGGGACATGTTGGAACAAATAACGATGAATTGTTCAGCCTCCGCTTCCACCTCGATCAGGCTCTGCCTGCAATAGAAAATAAAATCATCTGTTACACATGTGTATTTGTAAGAATACATATACAAATTTAGTGAGTATTTCATTCTTTAATAATTATTCGTCTTTAATGTTTTCCATAGCCATGCGTATCTTTTTGGTCTCATGTTTATTATAATAACAATTAATCAGTACCTCTTCTTATTTCAGTTGTTTGCTACATAATGGTACATAGTGTAGAAGTGTTGTATGTTATACGCTTGATGATTCATTTTTCTTGTTACATGCACTCTTATTTTCTTTATTTTACTTCCATTAAATGTACATCACTTTCAGGTTTGTTTAACAAATTTTGAACAATATACTAAATAAATATACGTATCCAAACACACACATGTACAAGTAAGCATCACATTTATAAATAAATATGATACTTACACTGTCCCACTAAAAGGCTCACCCACACTGCTTGAAGATCTTACTGGGGACATGTTGGAACAAATAACGATGAATCGTTCAGCCTCCGCTTACACCTCGATCAGGCTCTGCCTGCAATAGAAAATAAAATCATCTGTTACACATGTGTATTTGTAAGTATACATATAAATATTTAGTGAGTATTTTATTTTTCAATAATTATTCGTCTTTAATATTTTCCATAACCATGCTTATCTTCTTTGTGTTCATTTTTATTATAATAACAATTAATCAGTAACTCTTCTTATTTCAGGTGTTTGCTTCATAATGTCACATAGTGTAGAAGTGTCTTGATATATGCACTCTATTTTCTTTATTTTACTTCCGTTAATGTACATCACTTTCAGTTTTGTTTAAAAAATTTTGAACAATATACTAAATAAATATACGTATCCAAACACACACACATGTATAAGTAAGCATCACATTTATAAATAAATATGATACTTACACTGTCCCCTCTAAAAGGCTCACCCATACTGCTTGATGATCACACTGCGGCCAATCAGCACAAATAACTTCGATTTATTCAGCCTCTGCTTATACCTCTTTCTGCTTCTGCCTGCAGTAGAAAAGGAAATCATGTGTTATACATGTTTATTTGTAGGTATACATATAAAAATTTAGTGAGTTTTTCAATCTTCAAAAATTACTCATCTTTAATATTTTACTTAGCCATGTGTATCTTCGTTTTGTTCATTTTTATTATAATAACAATTAATCAGTTCCTCTTCTTATTTCAGTTGTTTGCTTCATAATGTCACATAGTGTAGAAGTGTTGTATGTTATACGGATGACGATTCATTTTTCTTGTTATATGCACTCTTATTTTCTTTATTTTACTTCCATTAAATGTACATCACTTTCACTTTTTTTTATCAAATTTTGAAAAATATACTAAAAAAATATATGTATCCAAACACAGACACATATATAAGTAAGCATCACATTTATAAATAAATACGATACTTACACTATCCCACTGAAAGGCTCACCCACACTGCTTGAAGATCATACAGATCATACTGGGGCCATGTTGGAACAAATAACGATGAATTGTTCAGCCTCCGCTTACACCTTGCTCAAACTTTGCCTGCAATAGAAAAGAAAATCATCTGTTACACATGTGTATTTGTAAGTATACATATAAATATTTAGTGAGTATTTCATTCTTCAATAATTATTTGTCTTTAATATTTTCCATAACCATGCGTATCTTCTTTGTGTTCATTTTTATTATAATAACAATTATTCAGTTCCTCTTCTTATTTCAGTTGTATGCTTCATAATGTCATATAGTGTAGAAGTGTTGTATGTTATACGGATGACGATTTATTTTTCTTGTTATATGCACTCTTATTTTCTTTATTTTACTTCCATTAAATGTACATCACTTTCAGTTTTGTTTATCAAATTTTGAACAATATACTAAATAAATATACGTATCCAAACACACACACATGTATAAGTAAGCATCACATTTATAAATAAATATGATACTTACACTGTCCCACTAAAAGGCTCACCCGCACTGCTTGATGATCACACTGCGGCCAATCAGCACAAATAACTTTGATTTATTCAGCCTCTGCTTATACCTCTTTCTGCCTCTGCCTGCAATAGAAAAGAAAATCATGTGTTATACATGTGTATTTGTACGTATACATATAAAAATTTAGTGAGTTTTTCAATCTTCAAAAATTACTCGTCTTTAATATTTTACTTAGCCATGTGTATCTTCTTTTTGTTCATTTTTATTATAATAACAATTAATCAGTTCCTCTTCTTATTTCAGTTGTTTGCTTCATAATGTCACATAGTGTAGAAGTGTTGTATGTTATACGGATGACGATTCATTTTTCTTGTTATATGCACCCTTATTTTCGTTATTTTACTTCCATTTAATGTACATCACTTTCAGTTTTGTTTATCAAATTTTGAAAAATATACTAAATAAATATATGTATCCAAACACACTCATATGTATAAGTAAGCATCACATTTATAAATAAATATGATACTTACACTGTCCCACTGAAAGGCTCACCCACACTGCTTGAAGATCATACTGGGGCCAGGTTGGAACAAATAACGATGAATTGTTCAGCCTCCGCTTACACCTCGCTCAGGCTACGCCTGCAATAGAAAAGAAAATCATCTGTTACACATGTGTATTTGTAAGTATACATATAAATATTTTGTGAGTATTTCATTCTTCAATAATTATTCGTCTTTAATATTTTATATAGCCATGCTTGTCTTCTTTGTGTTCATTTTTATTATAATAACAATTAATCAGTTCCTCTTCTTATTTCAGTTGTTAGCTTCATAATGTCACATAGTGTAGAAGTGTTGTATGTTATATGGATGACGATTCGTTTTTCATGATATATGCACTCTTATTTTCTTTATTTTACTTCCATTAAATGTACATCACTTTCAGTTTTGTTTATCAAATTTTGACAATATACTAAATAAATATATGTATCCAAACACACACACATGTATAAGTAAGCATCGCATTTATTAATAAATATGATACTTACACTGTCCCACTGAAAGGCTCACCCACACTGCATGAAGATCATACTGGGGACATGTTGGAACAAATAACGATGAATTGTTCAGCCACCTCTTACACCTCGTTCAGGCTCTGCCTGCAATAGAAAAGAAAATCATCTGTTACACATGTGTATTTGTAAGAATATATATAAAAATTTAGTGAGTATTTCATTCTTTAATAATTATTCGTCTTTAATATTTTCCATTGCCATGCGTATCTTCTTTGGTCTCATGTTTATTATAATAACAATTAATCAGTACCTCTTCTTATTTCAGTTGTATACTTCATAATGTCGCATAGTGTAGAAGTGCTGAATGCTGTAAGGATGAAAATTCATTTTTCTTGTTATATGCACTCTTATTTTCTTTATTTTACTTCCATTAAATGTACATCACTTTCAGTTTTGTTTATCAAATTTTGAACAATATATTAAATAAATATACGTATCCAAACACACACACATGTATAAGTAAGCATCACATTTATAAATAAAAATGATTCTTACACTGTCCACTGAAAGGCTCACCCACACTGCTTGAAGATCATACTGGGGCCATGTTGGAACAAATAATGATGAATTGTTCAGCCTCCGCTTACACCTCGTTCAGGCTCTGCCTGCAATAGAAAAGAAAATCATCTGTTACACTTGTTTATTTGTAAGTATACATATAAAAATTTAAAACTTGTGCCTGGATATACTTGACATCTCCCCAGCCACTATCATAGTAGGAGACTTTAACGCTGCCTCCCCTAATTGGGGATACAAATATTATAACCAAGCAGGAAGAACTGTTGAAGAATTTCTCAACAGCCATAACTTGGAGCTGTTGTACAAAAAAGAAGATAAAAAGACATTTCTACATTATACAGGAGACTCCACAAACCCTGACCTTGCTATGGTATCCTCTGATCTCTACGATAACAGTAAAAAACAAGTACTGGAAGACTTAGGAGGAAACCATCGAGCTCTCCTACTATCTATCTCGTTAAAGTTTCCTAATAGAAAACCAATCACCCGGACCACATGGAACTTCAAGAAGGCCGATTGGAAGAAGTTTCAAGAACAGGTGGAGACTAAATCAAGTTCAATTAAAAGAGAAGAAACACCCCATTTAATTCTCAGAAATCTGTGCAACTACATCCAACAGAGTGCAAAGAACAATATCCCCAGAGGGAAACAGTAAAATTACAAACCCTTTTGGATGAGTGAACTAGCCCAACAAAAACAGATCAGAGACCAAGCTAGAAAGAAAACCGAACAAACAAAAACACAGGAAGATTTCAAAATGTGGAGAAGAGAAAGTACCAAAATGAAGCAGCAAGTGATAAAGGCAAAAAGAGATTCTTGGAGCAAATTCTTAAAAACTTTGAATTATAGAACAGATGGAGGAAAGGCACATAAATTTATAAGTAGACTAAACAACAAACATCCAGAAAACCAATCCCAACCATTTAAAATTCAAAAGAAGGAGATTATAGATGACAGTAAAATAGCAAATTACTTTAACACCCACTTTTGCAGTGCCCATAAACTGTCACACAAACTTAAAAAACAAGAAAAACACATCAAAACAAACATCAGGAACAAAACAACAAATAACAATGACGGACTGAGGCAGATTTTCACCCAAGATTTTACAGAAGAGGAGTTGAAAGAGGCAATCAGTAACACCAAGAAGAGAAAACAACCGGGACCAGACAACATCTTCGCAGAATTTATTCATAATTTGGGACCAAAAGCCCTTACGACATTACTATTGGTATATAATAAACTTTGGAACTCCAGAGATAGCCTGCCTGATGAGTGGAGGAAATCAATAATAGTCCCCATATTAAAACCTGGCAAACCAACAAACATTCTAAGTTTATAAAGACCTATAGCATTAACACCTGTACTAGCAAAAATCCAGGAGAGAATGATCTCAGCCAGACTGTGCTGGTATCTAGAAGGCCAAAATCTGCATACAGAAGAACAAGCAGGCTTCCGTCAAAATCGCTCTACAACATACCAACTGATAAAACTCTCTCAAGAGATAAAAGCAGCAGTTAACCGAAAGGAAAGCACCCTGGCAGTGTTCGTCGATTTTAGTGGAGCATACGATTCCGTGTGGAGAACTAGACTCATTGAAAAACTAAAAGATATCAATATAGAGGGAAACATGCTGTTTTGGCTTTCAAGATTTCTGGACCAGAGATGGGCCAGAGTCAAATTCGGTGAATCCTTCTCCAAATACAAACAGATAAAAGTAGGTCTACCCCAAGGAGCAGTACTGAGCACCACACTCTTCAATGTTTTCATAAATGACCTCTCAAAAATTTTAAAAGATAAAAATGTCAAAATGGGAATGTTCGCTGATGACGTAGTCATTTGGACCTCAGCCAAAAACAATGCCAAGCAGCAGAATATATTAGAACAAAGAATGAACGAAACCTTGGACTCCTTGCACAACTGGGCCTCTGAGAACAACATGAAAATTAACATCTCAAAGACTGCTTACCAATTTTTCACGATGCGCCATAAAAATTACAACTTCAATTTGAAGATCAACAACCTAAACCTTACGAAAAGCGAATGTACAAAATACTTAGGTGTATACATGGATAACAAACTATCTTGGAAGGACCATGTGACAAACATAGCAAATAAAGTCAATCAAAAACTGAGACTTATAAAGCGTCTTGCTGGAGCTACCTGGGGATGTACGCAGGACACTCTGAATACCACATACAAAACCTATATAAAACCAGTCATGACATATGGAAGTGAGATACTTGTAACAGCCAGCAACTCTAATCTGAAGACATTGGAAACAACACAAAACAATGCCCTACGGCTGATTAGCAGAGGTGTGAAGACCACATCTGCCCTTTCTCTTCAGTTGTACACAGGCCACTTACCAATCACTTCAGAAATAAACCAACAAGCTGCCATCTCTCTGGCCAAAATAAAAGCCTTACCACAAGCAAAATGGGCAAAAAATAGCCAAGACGGGACACATCTGAAGACCTAGACATTACCAGTTAATACTGCCAACAAGTACTTGACACTGCTGGGCATCACAACTGAAATAGAACCTTTTTGCCCAAAAATTAAACCTACAGAATACCAAACAATCAACACCAATCTCTCTCTTCTGTCTGATATGAAAAAGCAAGATGCACCTCCCACAATCTTGCACCAGATGGCACTAGCAACCATCAATGAAAGATATCCCCAGGATGAGTACCTTAGAATCTATACAGACGGATCGCTCATAGGAAAACATGGAAAGGCTGGCGCAGGAGTACATTGTGAACTGTTCTCCCACTACATTTCAGTGGGAGAAAATAAAACCAGTTTTGACGGAGAAATAAAGGCAATACATATGGCATTACAACAACTCTTACTCAGACCACTAGCTTTTAAAAAAGCCGTTTTTCTTGTTGACTCCAAGTCTGAAATCCAGTCTATCGCATCAAACAGACAGCCTATAGATAGCACTGTAAAAGAAACAAAGGATGCACTAAACCTTCTCAGTAAACAAGGGAAAACAATAATTCTCCAGTGGATCCCCTCACATGTAGGAATAAGTGGGAATGAAACAGCCGTCCTGCTAGCTAAAAAGGGTACAACATTGCAAGGGAGAAAAACACTACACAGCACAAGAACAATCAAAAGACTTGTTAAAAACAAAACACAAGAGATGTTCACCAATGAGGCCAGCCTTGCGTCTAGTGGTAAATGGTGGAAAAACATTGGAAACACTTGGGACAAAAACAAAAATATACTCAGAAACCAAGCAGTAGCGAACTTCAGACTCAATACTGGTCACGACTGCCTTGCTGAACACCTCCATTGCTGACCACCACCTGTGAAGATCTACAAATCCCACCACTGCACAATTTGTAAGCAGCTGAATACAGTGATGAACAGAGACCATCTTCTTGTGTGTTCGGGATTGGATCACTCTTATCAAGAGACAGGGAATCTACCAAAACTCTATTGGGATGCCAGAAGACAAATGGAATGATTCAATGTCCTGCCATTAGAAAACAACAACAACATATAAAAATTTAGTGAGTATTTCATTCTTCAATAATAATTCGTCTTTAATATTTTCCATAGCCATGCGTATCATCTTTTGTTTCATGTTTATTATAATAACAATTAAACAGTACCTCTTCTTATTTCAGTTGTATGCTTCATAGTGTCGCATAGTGTAGAAGTGCTGAATGCTGTACAGATGACGATTCATTTTTCATGTTTCATGCTCTCTTATTTTCTTTATTTTACCTTCATTATCTGTACATTGCTTTCATTTTTGTTTATCAAATTTTGAACATTATACTAAAAAATATATGTATTCAAACACACACATGTACAAGTAAGCATCACATTTATAAATAAATATAAATCTTACACTGTCCCACTGAAAGCCTCAAGCACACTGGTTGATGACCACACTGGGGCCAATCAGAACAAATAACTATGATTTGTTCAGCCTCTGCTTATACATCTTTCTGCATCTGCCCGCAATAGGAAAGAAAATCATCTGTTACACATGTGTATTTGTAAGTATACATATAAAAATTTAGTGAGTATTTCATTCTTCAATAATTATTCGTCTTTAATATTTTCCATAGCCATGCGTATCTTCTTTGGTTTCATGTTAATTATAATAACAATTAATCAGTACCTCTTCTTATTTCAGTTGTTTGCTTCATAATGTCACATAGTGTAAAAGTGTTGTATGTATAACGGATAACGTATCCTTTCTCATGATACATGCTCTGTCATTTCTTTATTTTACTTTTATTGTCTGTACATTACTATCTTTTTTGTTTATCTAATTTTCTACTATATACTAAATAAATATATGTATCCAAACACACACACACACACACACACACACACACACACACACACACACACACACACACACACACACACACACACATGTATAAGTAAGCATCACATTTATAAATAAATATGATACTTACACTGTCCCTCTGAAAGGCTCACCCACACTACATGAAGATCATACTGGGTCCATTCAGAACGAATAACCATGAATTGTCTGCTTACACCTCGTTCTGCCTCTGCCTGCAATAGAAAAGAAAATCATCTGTTACACATGTGCATTTGTAAGTATACATATAGAAATTAAGTGAATATTTCATTCATCAAAAATTATTCGTCTTTATATATTTTCCATAGCCATGCGTATCTTCTTTGGTTTCATGTTTATTATAATAACAACTAATCAGTTCCTCTTCTTATTTCAGTTGTTTGCTTCATAAAGTCATATACCCTAGTGTAGAAGTGTTGTATGTTATATGGATGACGATTCATTTTTCATGATACATGCACTATTATTTTCTTTATTTTACTTCCATTAAATGTACATCACTTTCAGTTGTGTTTATCAAATTTTGAACAATATACTAAATAAATATATGTATCCAAACACACACACATGTATAAACATTTATAAATAAATATGATGCTTATACTGTCCCACTGAAAGGCTCACCCACACTGCTTGAAGATTGTACTGGGCCATTCAGAACGAATAACCATGAATTGTTCAGCCTCCGCTTACACCTCGTTCTGCCTCTACCTGCAATAGAAAAGAAAATCATCTGTTACAGATGTGTACTTGTAAGTATACCTATAAAAATTTAGTGTGTATTTCATTTTTCAAAAACTAGTCATGTTTAATATTTACCATAGCCATGCGTATCTTCTTTATGTTCATGTTTATAATAATAACAATTTAATCAATTACTCTTCTTATTTCAGTTGTTTACTTCATAATGTCACATAGTGAAGAACTACTGTATGTTGTACGGATGATGATTCATGTTTCAAGTTTCATGTTCTTAATTCCTTTATTTTACCTTCTTTATGTGTACATTGCTTTCATTTTTGTTTATCAAATTTTCTACTATATACTAAATACGTATATGTATCCAAAAACAAACACACACACATGTATAAGTAAGCCTCAAGCACACTGCTTGAAGATCACACTGGGGCCATTGAGAACAAATAACTAAGATTTGTTCAATCCCTGCTTATACCTCTTTATGCCTCTGCCTGCAATAGAAAAGAAAATCATCTGTTACACATGTGTATTTGTAAGTATACATATAAAAATTTAGTGAGTATTTCATTCTTCAAAAATTAGCCGTCTTTAATATATTACAT